>JAAWXA010000004.1:50182491-50359497 GCA_038090715.1 Florisuga fusca | reverse complement strand
GGAGCTGGGGAGGGGGCAAAACGGCCGCGCTCGCCCCCTCCCCAGCTCCGCCTCCCGCGGGCCCCGCCGTGGTGGTGCAGCGGGTATTTAAGGCCCGCGGAGCCCTCCCGGCCCGGTGGTCCCTTTCTCCGGTTGTTTGAGGTGCTGGTGAGAGGCTGGAGGCGATGGCTGCGCCCGCCGTGGTCCGTGCTCCCGCAAGGGTGGGCCGGTGACTGGGGCCCGGCTTTGTCTTTGGCTCCAAACCACCTCCTCCTTCTCCTCTTGTACTGTTCACCAGGGTTTCTTGCTTCCTTTTGTTTAGGAGATACCGCTGAGCCCCTCAAGTCTTGTCTTAGAGAAGCCTTACACTACCGGACGCCTGAAACTCGGCACACAAAAGGCAGGGAATAGGAAGCCATGAAAAACGTGTAAGGGGTTTTCTCCTTTGCTTGGCTTTAAAGCTTAGTCTGCTACTGTAGAACAGAAAGTCTGTGCCACTTAAAATTTGAAGGGAGCTTCGGGATTATGGGAATCTGAGGAGTAATAGGCACCGTAGTGAGGCTAGGGTGCAGGTGAAATGAGCTGGAGGTATCGAATCAGCAGCCTGCTCTTGCCAAAAGGGACATCTTTAAGCTCATTCCTTTGTGCCACGTCTGGCCACTGGCTGAGCCCACACAGTGAAATCATCCCATCCTCGAGGTCAGCAAGATATTTTGTTATTTGTCTGTTAGGTTTCTGCTGGCTTTATGATCCTTACTGGTTCCCTCAGAAGCACATGGACATCACATCTCAGAATAGCACCAAGCTGTCCAGCTTGTATCATTACAACTGGCTCAGTGAATAAGGAACATCAGCATTCTAAACAGCGTGGTTAGCAGTGTTCAGTTAAACTACACTTTCTTGAAATATATGTGGTCTAATATTTTTCAAGGTAACATTTCTTCATCTCTTCCCCTGCGCTGGCATCCTCTCACATCTGCTGGCTACGTTGCTTATCAGACTCTTCTCCTAGCTGGTTAATTTGTTGAAAAACCTAGTTAAAGGCACGGGAGGAAGGTATTTTTCTGCCTTATGGTGATCCAGATTGGTGCACAGGAAGGTCTTACAAGTGCCAGAGCCGGCATGGGAGAGGTCAGAGCCATGTGCTTGAGGGAGGAGCAAACCCTTCTTGTAGCAATAAGCAAGGATGTGATTTTCATTAACTTATACTTCCTTAAAGATATTATTTACAGCTTGCTTTCACACAGGTCACTTTGAGGAATTATTCTAAAAATAAAACAACATAAATTAAAGCCAGCCTTGTATCTTTTTACTTAGTTTCTCTTGCTTTACTGTTTAGCCCCACAGTATATACACTACCCTGTATATGCACATACTCACTACAGCCTGCTGTACAAAAACTTGCTTGAACCCAATGCTTTCATAAATGAAAGCTTTCACAAATCTTTGTCTTACTTCTTTCTGAAATTACTGGAAGTCAGACAGTACCACTCATATCTACTATCATGATTAGAAGTGTGGTGTCCCAGGTCTCATTGAATCCACAATATGAAAACCTGTTACTTCTTGTCAGAAACTGAAAAGGAATGCTGCAGTAAAGGCCACTGTACTTTAGTGTAATCATGACTTCTTAGGCTTGACATTTGTGAGAAATGCTTTTACTTTTTTCTTTTAAAAAACTCACTCAACTTCCTTACCTGAGGGCCAGTGCTGAGATGTTTCCAAAATGGCAGGTATTCTTCTGCTGGTTTTAATTTACACTGGAGTATAAATTTAAAATGTTCTAGTGGTTTCACACTGCAATTGAGTCAATTTAAAATCTTTGCCACCACATGGGGAAACCTCACTCTGCTATACCCCTAGCTGTGCTTTCTTCTCTCTGCTTTGCATAAGCTCTAGTCTGGTAATGTCAGTGCTTCAGTGCTTGAAACTTTCCACCTTGCCCTCCCTCTGAAATACCCTGCCTTTTTGGCATATTAGTTTTTCACTTTTTATCAACTTGATTCACCTTGCTGCACGAATAGGCAACTGTCAGTGTTAACACAGAACCCTAGGGGTTGTGGCTGAAGGCTGGGAAAGAAGAGAAAGATTTCTTTATGTTGGGGAGGTTATAGTTTGACTTAAGCTGTAATGGGAAAGTGTACCTTCACTATTCTAGCCACTGAGGTTAGCCTTCCATAAATAATCCACTCCAATTTTTTTTTTAAAGGTACTGATGTAAATAGTTTGTTAATGCTAATGTGCATTTGAAGGACTTCTGCACGTAGGCAGTCCTTTATTTTACTACCATCTTGCCGTTGCTGCTGTCAGGTTTAGATTATGAATGTGAACGAGAATTGCATCCTGTCCCTGCATTGTCCCTTCAGGGACACCTCCCACCAGACCAGGTTGCTCAAGGCCCCATCCAACCTGGCCTTGAACACTTCCAGGGAGGGGGCAGCCACAGCTTCCCTGGGCAACCTGTGCCAGTGTCTCACCAGCCTCATATAGTAAAGATTTTCTTCCTAATACCTCATATAAATCTCTCCTCTTTCCACATAAAACCGTTCCCCCTCATCCTGTCACTACGTGACTTTGTATATAGTCCCTCCCCAGCTTTCCTTTCCCTTCAGGTACTGGAAGGCTGCTCTTAGGTACCCCTGGAGCCTTCTCTTCTGCAGGCTGATGGATCCCAGCTGTCTCAACCTGTCTTAGGAGACATGCTCTAGTCCTCTGTTCATCTTTGGAGTCCTCTTCTGGTCTCACTCATGTCACAAATTGGGTGAAAATGTTATAATTTCAGCCAGGCCCTTCTGGCTTTCACTGCCACACAAGTTTTCATCTTTGGTGAAGAAAGTTATTTTGATACCCGTGGCCTCTTGGTGGCACTTTGGAGAATACCAAGAAGAAGACTGAGCTTGACTGAAACCAGATTGTTCTTTTCTCCTTTAATAATTCAGGGCAGGCCTTGAAAAGAAAATAAGCAGTTTCTCATTCAGTTGTAGTGCAGGAGGAGGGCTGAGCAGCAGTGTTCTGAAGTCTTCAGGAAATGGAGTTCCATAAAGCATTTGATTAGAAGACTTGTGGTTTCTGACTTCCTTGGGATAAAGGCAGTTCTGGATAATAAGGGCATATTGCATGTTTCACCCATTCTCTACAGAGAAAGGTGAAGAAACACACACTTGAAAATGGAAGATTTTGTGCCTTTTTGAGGAGAAGTTGTGGCTGAGGTTACAGACATTTAAAATCTTCATAGCATGTTTTGCTGCTGTAGTTCTGAAATTTGTGCCTTCCCTTCCTGTACTCAGGAAGATTCAGAGTCGCACTTCTTAGCTTAACTTCCCCATCTTCTGGAAGACAGAATTTTAAGTTTTATCGGAGTGAGAGAGTAGAAAATTAGGATCTGGTATTTGGAAGTGACTGCTGGAGTCGGATGTAGTGTACAGTATACACTGGCTTGTGGAATCCTGTCCTACTTGCCACATTTACAGGTGAGGGACTCTCATGACTGGATTTTGATTTCACCTGAAGAAACTGTCAGTGTTGTAAGCAAGTAAATTCTTTGCCTTTTTAAGAAAAATTTTGGCAGAAGGCTGCAAAAACTGTTTCCAAACAAGTCAGAAAAAATGTCAAAGATTTAGTGAAAAAGAGTGGAAACAACTTCAATTAGATGTGGGGGAAAATAGGATCACCTTTCCAAATATTAACAGTATGGCTCATAGACCAATGTTCACAACCTGGCCAGCAAGTTTCCCTCCACAAGAAACATTGTGTTATAAAGGGTTTGTTTACCAAAATAAGTCTGAAGAGCAGTATGCTACTTTTTTTTCCAAGATGTCACTTCTGAAAGGTTTATCTCAATATATGAACAGTGAGACTTCATTAATTTTTTGAGGTAAAATTACTAGTGGAATTAATAGAAACCTCAAAGTTTTATGTTAGAACAAGTTGATATTCATGTGCAGTGCTGGATAAAAATTCATGTTTATTCAATGTCTGACTTAGTTTTCGTAGCTTGTTCTATTTTCATCTGCACTGTGTCTTCCAGGTGTCACATTTTTAGCACTTTTCATCTTTTGTCTCAGCTTTAGTCTGGAAAAGCAGGAAGAAAAACATATACAGCATCGTTAGCACAATTCCTGCTTGAGTTCACAGAAGAATACTTGAAATCTTAGTACATAGAGAAGAAGGGTGCAGTTGCTTTGATTGTTGCATCAAGAAAGTCATGAGCAGTGGAGATTTTTCCTCAATTGAGTTTCTGTCTTCTACATGGTCTTTGGTTCCATCATACTGAAAGTTTTTTTGCAATCACTTGCTCTCCTTTGTTGTTTTACTTTCTGACATTTCTTGTTATGCTCAGGACCTACAACTCATACTTTTTACTCAACCTGATGTATGATCTCTGTTTTGCACTGTTCCCTGAGTTTTTTCAGCCAGCATATCTAATTGTGTTGTTTAACTGCAGATTTTTATTTCCAGTCTTGTCTCTTAGTCATGGCAATATTTATTCTTAGCTTTAGAGCTTTATTTTTTTTTAAATGAGTATTTAGGGTAGCTGACCTACTATGATAACATAGATCTATACCTCTTGTACCCACACTACTAAATTGTGTTCACATAATTACCCAGGACAGTTCCCCAGTGGCTGTATCTTTTAATAAAGCCCATGTTTAAATTTTGAAATTTTTCTTTGGGGGGTTTCCAAATATCAGCCTGTCCCGTGTGCTTTATTGGTGCTGTAGGTGGTTAGCATGTAGTGGTGTATCTTGGCCATTGTTCTTTTTTTTTTTTTTTTTTTCTTCCCTTCCCTAACAATGTCCCTGGATGCTTATACATTATTAAGGTCAGCACAGACATTATTATGAAGAAGATGAATGTCCATTAAAACCTTGTTAGGAGGTGTTATCATATTTCTTAGCACACAGAATTAATTGAGGCTTGACTTCCGCTTCAGTGGAAGGTGAAATCATTGCTCAAGGATGCAATGGGAAGTTCCCCTGCTTTTGAATTTTAATCCGATTTTCTTGTGGCTCTGGATTACTTCTGAGCTGGGTCACTGTATTTCTTGTCTGGTGATTGCTCTGTGTGCTGTATGTAGCCTGTGGTTCTTTGTGGGCCAGATGTCAGCTTCTCCTAGAGAAACAAGTCGTCAGACCCCGGCCTGACAAGTTCTGGCAGTGGTACATGTGCACTCTTGCACCATTGTTCTGCATTATGGAGGTCACGTGGGAATATGATGGTCAAGAATGAGGTTGTAAAAATAAGTCCTTCACCCATTCACACAGATCTTGTTTGAGCCTTTGCTTGTAATCAGTTTGATACTTGTCCTCAGAGTAATACCAAAAACTGGTGTTTACTGAATGTATGTCCATGCTCTTTTTTTAGAGCTAGATTAGTTGTGTTTGCCATTGTTGACTTCCATGTAGCACAGCTTGACAAGGGTGTTTTTTGGTGGCTTTATTTCTTTCTTCTTTCTAATATTTCTTAAAGCTGATGTTAGTCAGTTGGTTGTCTTACCTGAAGGCTGTCCAGTAGATGAAAAAATACATTCTAGTGATTGACACTAAGAAATATTATTGAATCTCTAACTATTGCTGAAAACCAAGGGGAAAGTATATACTTCTAGAGGTGGTTTTACGTACTGGTCCCTTGTGAGTCTTGGCTTGAGGTGTTTGAGTGCATTATTCTGGAAATTGTACCTTAAACCTGTTTTGAAAGTGGCTGTGGGAATGTAGCTGTCTTATCAATGAGATTCTTAAAGAGATAATGTTTTCCTTCAGCTGTCAGATTAGGTATCCAGAGTGAGAGGTGCTTATTTAAAAACACTTTTATCCTTTTTTTGTTACAACTGATGTTCTGAATGTCACTTTGCCCACTGCAAGTTTTATTGCCAAGTTTTTCTGCAAGGAGTTTTTAGGGGACAGTGAATTGTTGAGGAGAGAAGGGGTTTTTGTTTGTCTCTGAGATCAGCAATTAAAAACCTTTTGACTTTCAAAACTTTTACCATCTCCTCTGGGGTGCTAGGTTTTATTTAAAATTGATCTTTACATTAATGTTATCACGTGTTTAAACTCAGAATAAGATTTAATTGGTTAGAACAAATAAAGACTTTCTGGCCAGCTTCTCCCTTGACATTATTTCATTAGTATCACAGTGTTGCTGACAGATTCAGTCAAAAGCAAGATTTATCTTTAAGTAACTGAAAGAGGGGAAAATACCAAAAGAATGAAATTGATTTTCAAGAACGATTTACTGTGATAGTATTCAGATTGGATCTGATGTAGATATTAAAAAATACTGTTTGGGTAACTCATGATCTGACATCTTTTATTTCTAACACTTCTACCTTGAACACAAAGCTCTCTGAAATTGTCCTTTGTGTGAGATAAATCATTATGTATCTGTCATGCAAAATAAAGCTAACTGACTCTAGAAGTGCTTGTTTCACTGCTAATCACACGCTATGATAAGCATATTTTAATTTAATTTCCATGAAGGGAAGGTGGAGCTGGACATCCCTGCACGCCAGCAGTCAACAAATGTTCAGTTCATTTCAGTTTGAGGACTGTGAATATACTTTGGCCCCAAGTTAGAGAAGAAGAAAAGCTCAAGCATGGAAGCATTTTAAAAAGAAAAGATTGAAGAAAAGAAAATAAGACTCTTACCCAAAAGACAGAAAATACAGACAGTCTTGATTTACTTTCTGTTAAGTACCACAGTCCACCTCCTGATTGCTTTGTAGTTGCACTGGCTGTAAGCCTTGAGAGTATCTAGGTACTTTCACAGTTGCTCAAGAAGGTAGAGGCTGAAGAGAAATAAGTCTTCAATGGCTAACATAACTTAAAGTTTTTTGAGAGGTTGGTGTCTCTCATGAAAAAAAAAAAAAAAAAAAAAAAAAAAGGGAAAAAGAAAAAAAGAACATACTACTGTGATAAATGATAACATATTTTTGAGCAGTGTTAGCTGATGGAAATGAGTCAGCAGCAGCTTGGTTACCTGTAGAGCTTGTTGATTTCAGGGGGATGTCTTAGGATGGGGAATGTAGAAGAGTTCTGTAATAATATTTGTCAAAAAGGATATTTCAAGTTTTACGATAACTGTGAAAAAATAGGATTCCCATCTAGATTCTTTCTTCTGTTCTTACTCTCCTCATTCATTTATTTGATACTTGAATGCTGGGAAGGTACATACGCAGTGTGTGAAACATCTCGTGGAAGGGAAAACTGAGACTGGGAGAGTTTTACTATTTATTATATTAGTTTGTAAATAAAATTTGCTTAGAAATGATGTAAAAATTAAGGTGCACAGTTTTTCTTTGGTTGAATGAACCTTTTTCTTAACAAATGTGTATTCCTATCCTAAACTAGCATAGAAGTTGCATATTGAAAAGCACTATTTAGAGTTTTATTTTAAGTTAACTGGGAGTACAGCCCCCTGAATGGGTATTTCAAAAGCACCTATAATATTTTATGATCCTCCTGAACCTTTCACACATGAAAATCCATTATGAGTGGAGGGGAATTGCCTACAGATGTATAAACTTGAAAGAGTGGAGGGACAATGCAGAAAAGCACCTTCTGAAATTGCAGTAAGCTTTTACTCTGTGCCTTATGGAATTGCTTCCCTTTTTCTCTCCACTGGACAAAATAGGCTGCTTCAGAAGGGTCGCTGCTGTTAATTGTCTGGTGGGACTTGATTTTTGGCTAAGTCTAGCAAAGGTGACATTATGAGGAATTCTTTGCATGATATGATCCTATATATGATCCTGTGTATGTCACAAAGTGTGTCATTGTCATGACTGTGCCATTTGATGTTAAGGTGAAGAAAAATAAAGTGAAAATTCAGTCTTCATAAATTATTGTCTAGTCACAGACAGCATGGTAGGTCATGATTTAGTAAGTCAAAGGATACTTCATGGAGTACTTGTTTTTTTGTTTGTTTAAACACATCATCTCTTCATGTTCCCTGTGTCTTGATTTTAAATTCATTTATTGTGTTATATTAGCCACAGGCTTCTAGGGCCTGAATCTGTGACACTTTAAGTGAAAGATCAGTCCTTAGAAAGACCTCTTTGCTCATCCAAGACCAAGGCTGAAGTGGTCTGTGTTGTAGAAGCTGGTAGTGGTAACAGTTTTCATGCTGCAGACAGTTGACTAAGGCCTGTTTATCAGAAAGTAAGGAAAAAGTCTGTCCTCAGTGTGCAGCTGAGAGCTTTTGTTTTGTTTGTATATAAAATATCTCAGAATGTCTGTGGAGTATAAGGGGTAGGTATACTTACAGTAGGATAAAGTGACATCTACTGAGGCCATAAGACTGCTTCGCTCTGGGGCCATCTTAAGACTTAACTTGCTGTAGCCTTTTTCTGCTTCTCCCAAGCTACAAGTCTCATTGTGTCATAAAACTGTGTACTTGACCTCAGCTTCAAGACAGCCTTTTTACTCTATCTCTGTTGGCTTTGATTCCAGAAAAGTGAAATCTGCCTTGTGTTATGGGACCATTTTTTTGCTTTCCATCATTTTGTTTTGAATGAGAGGTTAAGTTTCTTAATTCTGCTTCTGTGGCATTGACATTATTACCATCTAAGAAGAGACAACAGGGCTTGGAAAAAAGAAATAGAAAAGACCCCATCCTTTTCTTAGCTCTAAGTGAGGTAAGTCTAAACTTCTGAAGTTAGACAATTAACTAAGAATTCAATTGCCTTTTTTTCACTGCAGTATACATGAAGCTTAAGATCTGAACCTGCTATGACTGACCCAGACGTCCTCACTGAGGTCCCAGCAGCTCTCAAGCGTCTTGCCAAATATGTGGTGCGTGGCTTCTATGGCATTGAGCATGCTTTGGCTCTGGACATTCTCATCAGGAATCCCTGTGTGAAGGAAGAGGACATGTTAGAGCTCCTTAAGTTTGATAGGAAGCAGCTGCGGGCTGTCCTTAACACCCTTAAGGGTGACAAGTTCATCAAATGCAGGATGAGGGTAGAGACAGCTCCAGATGGCAAAACCACCCGTCACAACTACTACTTCATCAACTACCGCCTCCTGGTTAATGTAGTGAAGTACAAGCTGGACCACATGAGGAGGAGGATTGAGACAGATGAAAGAGACTCTACGAATCGTGCCTCTTTTAAATGCCCCATTTGCTTCAGCACTTTCACAGACCTGGAAGCCAACCAACTGTTTGACCCCAGGACAGGTAAGAGTAGAGGCAGCAGAATGCTCTTGTTCTCTCCTTTGCAAGTGCTAGACTGTAAGGAAACAGTCTTAGGAAAGTTCTCTTGACTTTGGAGCTAGAGGGCAGTCTGTTTCTGCAGGTGATAAATGTTTAAGCAAAATACAAAAGGAATGTATACAGGTTTATACAGTCTGTACAAGTAAACAGCAGTGCTGGTAAAATGCTGGAGAGACAAGCAGTAGAGGAATGGAGGTTTTATCGCTATCAAATTCAGGGATGGATAAGTCAGTCTGTCCTTGTTGGAAGCTGATGGATTTCAGTATAAGATGGTCTTGACTGTAAACTGTGTGATTTACTGGTAGTTTTCAGAGAGGGCGTATGTATAGTTGACTTTGGAATGCAAACATTTTTTAATGTAGAGATGATCATGCAAGCAGCGAGTTGTTACTGTTTAATTTTCTTCTAGGCAATTCATTGTACTGCACAACCTTGCTTCCTCACTGTAAAGCAATCTCATGAAAGTTAAAAGAAATTAATCATCAATTGGTCTGTGGTTGGGAGTAAACAAGGTTCTTTTTTAAGTGTGTGTCTCAGTGGAGTGTATGAGATGAGAAATGTCTCTGGGTGTCATTTTCTGCAGGGGTGGGCCAAATACTCTCTGCTTCTGTGCCAGGAGAGGAAAGGAACAACACCTGCACCTGTTGAGATCGTATTTTGCTAGTCTGATCTGGGATTATTTGGGGAGGAAAGTGTGAAGCAGGGGCTGGGTGTTAGGCTTTAACTTTATGATTTAATTTCTTTAGGTTTTAATTTTTCTTTTGGATTATTTGCCCCAATCTTACTTTTTCATACTCACACACACACACAGAAAAAAAAGAAAAAAAAAAAAAAAAAAAGAGAGAGGGAGAGAGAACAGGTCAGGAGAGCTCTCAGAAACAGTGGAGTGTGGTACTTGGCATAAGCGATCATACTGAGAAACTAAAAATTCACTGTTTAGTGATATTGAAGCTTTTATTCTTAAGGGTACTGATCTAATCTACTTTGGAGAAGGGCCTATCATTTTCCCTCTTTTCTGCCACCAAAAATCAAGAGCTGTGAAACTCCTTTTCCTTCAACAACCATGAAATTGATATTTACTACTAGAAAAGCAGAATCCACTAAGTAAAGTAGCAGATGTTGCTGTAATCCAGCACAGCTTTCTGGATAGAAGTTACTCCCTCGTGGAGCACCAAAACCAGCAGTACCAGCACAGATTTTCTATACTCACCACTGAGTACAGAAACAATGTGCTTTCTACAGTAATGTTCACTTGTGGCAGCAGCAGTCATGGTGTTGGGCTGAATGGGAAGAATGCTTTTGCATTTGCTTCAGTTATGACAATGTAGAGAACCGGTGCAGAGAAAAAAATGTAGAGGGTAATGTGAGTCACTCATCCCAAGGGACCTGTAACACTTGGAAGGTGAGTCCTCTTGGCCTGCGTGGGTGGGGAGGTTCCAAGAGCAAAGAATTTGCTGTCGAGGAGATGCAGAAGACAATAATGCTGGGATTTGGCTTTGACAGCAAGGCCTGTGCTTCAGGAACTAATGAGGTCAGCTAAGGATTTGTCTGCAGTACAGGAGCTGGGTGCCTCCACAATGCAAAATCATTCAGTGGCACGTGGAGTGTTTTTCAGTTTTGCTGATGGAAGGAAAGATTGAGTACTGTTTTCCCAGCAATTCCCAGCAGTTGGTTTCTGTCAATATTAATGCAAATTACAATATAGGCAGTTCACTTTCAATAAGAATGTACCTGCCTAGAATTTACCTATATTCTGTTTGGCCATATGAATTTTAAGTCAGTATCATCTTTATTTAGATTGTGCATGATGATGATGATATTTCTCAAGAGCTTTTACATGGAGTACCAGTTTGCATAGGGCTCTCCAGTTACTGTTTAAGAAGGTCTCATACTATATTTTGAACCTATGAAGTAGCTAACTGTTTCCATTCCAGGTAAATAGGCGGGCAGTTTTATTTGTTGGGTGGTTTTTTGTGTGTGAATAGCTGCTTTATATTGCATTGGATTATATTGTGTGCATGTTTCCTGCTCCTGTGGAATTCCATATTAGAAAAGGACTGAGGCACTTTTGGATCTCTCACAGAGGGAACTCATGAGGACGAAGCATGAAGAGGAACAAAGTTTGTTAGACAGTGAATAGCAAACCTTTTCCAAGGATGTCTCTGGCCCTTATCAGCACTATACAGAAACCTCTCCTGCTCATTGAAGCTCAGCTGCTGAAGGGTAGCCGAAGGCCACATGAATTTCAGTCACGACTGACCTAAGCTGCTCCTGGATTGCAGCCATGCTGATAAAATATACAAATTAAAAGGCCTTCAGGGCCAAAGTCTGTTAGTCCATGGCACAAGCAGAGCATGGAAGTCATCCTTTGCACTGGTCTGGACCAAGCTGCACTTTAATTGGCAGTCTGTTGTTAAAAGACATCCTGTTTCACTGTCTGCTCTTTGTCCTTGTCACTCAGAGATGGGGATGGTTTAGATGTCCTGTGCTTGCTTCTACTTTGCTTTCCTCTCCCCTAGTTAGAACTCAAATGCAAACTCTGATCAATTGTTGTAGAATGAAGGGGTTAGAAAGGTTATTGCTCTCTCCCTTCCCTATCAGTGATAACGAGGAGGTTTCAAGAATGTCTCCATGCCTCTAATCATTCTACTGCAATTTGTGAATTAAGAGTGCTTGCTTGTGAAGAGTCTGTCCATAAGCTGGATCTGTGGTGCTCTTTTTACCACAGGATCTGTGTCTGTCTCTCCGTTTTAGCAAAGGTCAGTTTCTTACAGGCTACCATCTGTCAAATGGAGGGTGTTTTTTTAGCTCTATGCTTTACTCCATTTGTGAACAAATCTAAAATAAATAATATCACACTCTCCTCTGTGGTGGTTTTTACTGTTGTCTCCAAAGAAGCAGTGACAGTTGCTTCTGCTTTTAGAGGCAAACACCTTTGTTACAGCATGTTTTTATTTTGCAAGTTTGCTGTGGAAACTTGTAGCAAAACTAAGAACTTTCTGATTCAAGAAGCCCTGAACTTCCAGTTTGCCCATTGACCTGGTGGTGCCTTTGATGGGAATTGGTGCACACTGGGTTGTTACAGGCTGAATGGACAGTTCTTTCCCACTTTTGTGTTTAGAGATCTACAGAAAGAAAAACACTAATGCTGTATGAATTAAAAGCAGTTTACTTCTAGCCTTGCGTTTGAGATGGGATGGCTGAGAAAGGAAAAAGATTGTTTTCATGGAAGACCCTTTAGGCACCTGAAATACAGATGGCTGTCTTTCACTTGTGCCATTGTTTGCTGTCTAACCTGTGCTGTTGATAGTTCATCCCCCTTCATTCTGTGTGATAGTAAGTTTGTGCAACTACTGCTGTGATGGAGCCTCGTGCAGGTGGAAAGCTGCAGCCATTCCCTTAAACAAGGGCTATCTTTTAAGGAAAAGATGTAAAAGAGTTTGAGTAACAGTAAGAAAAGCCGGGTGTTTATTACATACTGGGAATAACACTGCTGAACTCTGTCCATTCACACAGCCCACCAGGGCTGACAGTGGACACTGGCATAAAGGACACTGGGTTTTCAAGTGTTTGACCTTGATGTTATTTCGTCAGGCTTTTACACAGACCTATGGAATGAGTTTTCATCTCTGTGCTTTTAAACGTAGAAACTACAGAAATTTGCTTTCTGTAAGCCAATTCCTGAAACAGAAGAGTCATCTAAGCAACTCAATACCATTTTGTGGCTTGGTTTTTTAAAATAAAACTCGTAGAGAACTAAATGTGCAGAAATCTCTTCTGTGGTATGTAGGGGGAAGGACAAGAGGAGCTGCATTGTCTCACCCAGCAGAGGGAGCTGCCTTCTTTTTTCTGTACACATGGGCTCGTGTTGATTGATTTATTTAATGTCACAAGACTGGAAATTATGTTCATGGGCATGTGTTCTATAGTGTGATTGATTAATTGGATCTGACTGAGGAAGGTCCCTATGTATCCTATCCTCATACCCTAATCATATTTGTAAATCTAGTGTAGTGTTGGAGTTGACTGTCAAATTCAAGGTCAATTTGAAATAAAGTATGTGACTAGTAACCACAAAAGGCAGAGTAGGGTTGAAGTGAAGGAATGACAAAACTGGGATCTTGCAGTGCATCACAGTTATTCAGCTCTGGATTTCCTTAGATATTCTAAATCCCAACTGTATCAGGATACTCATCAGTGTAGTAGGTGAATTTGATATTAGAAAGAAAATACAAAGCTAGACAAAGAAGTTTTTCCCCTGTTCTCTTCTACCTGTGAAGAATAATTTATTTCCAGTCTTGTGATTCTTTCACTTCTGTTACTGTGAAGAAAAATCATAATGTTAACACTATCTTGTAATTACAGTTGGTCTCTCTTATGTACATCTGTACATTAAGTGTCTTCACCATAACATTCAGTCAGATAAGATGTAAATAATAGTGGGGAAAAAAAAGGATGGAAGATAAGTGGGTAATGTGATTCAGGAAGATGATGCTGTTGGGATATTCTTAATTGCAGTTGTAATCACTGGAGTCTTTTGTTGCTGTTGGAAATCATAGCAGCTCATTAGTTGTCTCCTCTTTGCCCTCCCAGAGTTTGCTTTTGTTCTGGTGAATGATTTGTGGATATAGCTATCTTACAGTTCCTGAAGCTGCACTGGAGTGCTAACACTGTGTATTCAGATCCTGTTCTTACTCTGTTTGCAGATATGAAGTGTTGCCAGATTGAAGGTGGCGATATCATTTCTGCAGAAGGGAAGACAACACCTTGAATTTCATTTTAACCCCAGTTGTACTGTCAGCCTCTCACATGTCATTTGTGTACTTTGTGACAGAATTGCATACAGTGTGTTCAAAGGCTGTTTTTCTGTACCTGTCAGAAGGCACCTTATATCACATTGAGACAGCCTGTGTGCAGCTGAGCTTTTGTATGGTTCAGGCCCTGTTAGGGAGATCAGAAATGTGAGCAGCCTTTGATTTTTGCATTGGCCTCAGGTGTTGTCTTCTAGAGCTACTGCCTTTTCTTCTGATAGCTCAGCTTCTCACTTCATTCCCAGTGAGCTATTCAGATCACACGTGTCTTCGCATCTTGTTTCGGATTTCTGCTTCCTCAGGCAAAAATTCTACACTCATGTCAAATTTCCTAATATGATTCAAATTACTTTTGAACCTATTTTGTTAATCTTTCCTATGTGTTGCACTCTCACTGTTTTTCACTCTACCTTTTCTTGTGGGGCTCTTGTGTCCATTTCTGGTACATCTCTTTCTGTGTCCTGTAATATCCAGCCATTAGAAAAAAATAAATAAGATCATAGAATCATAGTATGGTTTGGGTTGAAAGGGTCATATAACTTGAACTCCTCTGCCGTGGGCAGAGACACTTTCTATTAAACCAGGGTGCTCAAAGCCCTATCCAACCTGGCCTTGAACACTTCCAGGGAGGGGAAAGCCACAACTTCCCTGGGCAACCTGTGCCTGTGTCTCACCACCCTCACTGTGAAGAATTTCTTCCTAATGTCTAATCTAAATATACCCTCTTTCACTTTGACATTGTTCCTCCTCATCCTGTAACTACATGCCCTTGAAAAAAGTCCCTCCCCAGCTTTCCTGTAGGCCACTTCAGGTACTGAAAGGCTGCTATAAGGTGTCTCTGATGCTTCTTCTCCAAGCTGAACAACCCCAACTCTCTCAACCTGTCTTCAAAGGAGAGGTGCTGCAGCCCTCCTCATTTACATGGCCCTCCTGTGGACGTGCTCCAAGAGCTCCCTGTCCTTCTTATGTTAGGAACAGAATAATAGTCAGTCCTATTTGATCTTTATGCTGTTGATTCTTGTCCTTTAGTTTTCATGCTTTTCAGAAGAGGCATTCTGCATAGCTTTGTCTACCATGTACTGCCATGTGTGTGCAATACGATATTACTACTTCAACAATTTACAGCTTTTTAGCAGCCAAAATCAGGACTTAAAACAGTCTTTTTGTAAATTGGCATACCAGAAACTTCCTTTGAAAAGGAAAGGATTCAGAGCAGTTCTGCTTTGAGTAACTTCAAATTCTGTGAAGATTTTAATTCTTGTTAGCTTTTCAAGTGTATCTAAGCCCATCAGTGTGATTTTTCTGGACTTTACAGGCACATTTTTTTTGTGTGTGCCACCACTAAGAGGTTTTTGGCAAACACCAACAGAAGGAAACTGCCCATGCTCTGCTTAGTTTCTCTGTTCCTATTCAAATTTCTGGCAAAAGCTCCAAGAGTATTCCTGTCAGCTTTACTCTGCTTCAGCTTGATAAGGCCTGGAGCCACAGGGGAGGGAAAACTGAGGAAAACATACCAGAATTCATGCACGTTTTTCTAAAAGTAAGAATATACTTTAGAATTTCTTACAAGGGATGTAGGTTACATCTGTAACTTGAACACATTCCCTCTGGGTTAGACACCCTGTCTGAAAGATAACCACCATCTATTCTAACCCCAGGTTGCTCATCTTGGTGAAAGAAATGGGTGAAGGTACTGTCGGAGCCTGTGCGATGTAGATCAGAATGGAGAATTATAAATCACTGTAGTAACTCAGAAAAGCTATTGTCTGCAGAGTTCTAGCTAGTCACCTCTCTGTATTCCACATTGACCTCTGGTTGGTATGCTGTCTCTTTCAGATTAAAAAAGGTATCTGATAAATGCATGTCCTGACTTACAGCATTGATACCATTTTATTTCTTGTGGCTGCAAAGGACATTTTATTATTAGAAGTGTGAGAAATAGTTGCCCTTCAAGCAGAGGTTATCTTATCACTTTAACTTTTCTTTTGGCATTGCAAATTGAAATAGATAACAGCAAGAAAGTCCCTGTAAAATCTGTGAATATTGCTAAGCCATTTGTAGCAATGAAAGCTGAACTGCAGCACTCCTATCTTTTACTCTAGTAACTTGCTGTTGTTTTGCATCCTTGGTAATACCATCTGGGAAGTGTGTTGTGTGTCATCCTTTTAGGCATGGGTACCTATAAGTCGGACCAGGAGGTCATGTAGAATCCTGTGCTTGTGTTGAAGTCTCTGCTGTTTGCTGTTGGATGCAACCAGGGGTTATGATAGATATGATAGTTGGTATTTTAGCCTAGTCTTCTTGGTTGAAGTATATTAAAAAAAAAAAGTTCTTTAGTTCCTAATGAGCTTCCTTTGGTTATTCCCTGTGTCCAGTTGTTTTCCTCTGCTTACTGTCTGGATTAATTTATCCACATTAGGACAGAAGGAAGAACTGTCAGCTCAGCTCTGCCAAGATGGTTCATATGAGCTGGAGCAGAAATAGCTCTTACTGAGAAAAGGAAAGGATTCCTCTCTTCTTTTCAAGTTTTATATCGAATGCATATGTCATCTGATACTTCTGAACAATCAATAATTTGATGTGTGTCTGATGCAGTCCATTTTTTTAATGTTTAATTTGCCTATTCAAGAGAAATATTTTTGAATGCTTGAATATTCTTTTACAGTATTTTTAATTTAATTGGGCTAAAAATGATCTGCCTAGTGAGATGAATGAGCAAATCAGTGTTCCTTTAGGTAAAATAAAGTGATGCTTTTTTTTTTTTTCTTTTTAAGACATGAAATGTTAAATTGCTCCTCTATTCTAATTGCCAACCTAGATCAGCAGGAAGGGGAAACCATAGCATGAAATGTAATAACAAAAATTATGAAATGTGAGAAATCATGAAATGTGAGAGCAAATTTAATTAATATCTTTTGAATTTTCTACTTGTGCAGTTTGCTACCTAAACTATGCCCACGAAATACATACATATAGGCCATTCTACCTGCATGTTGCAGGCTGGGACCAAGTTGTTATTTCACAACTGAGTTACAGCACTGCTGTGCCCTTAAGAGGAGCACTTTTCATGCCTCGTTCTCTACTGACAGCCTGCTGTGGCCCTCTGGCAGAGGTTATTAGCTTGCATCTGATACAGTGCTCTAGAGAAATATATTTTAAACTGCTGATTGGAGCCCCTGGCCTGTCTTTGTATAGCTGTAGTTGGTTCTTGGCCAGAAAAATCTTTTTTTTTTTTTGTTTTTCACATGTGGTCAGTTAGACAGCATGGTTTGTTATCTCCCAGAGTGCTGTAAGAGTAGAAGTTAGTGGCCCAAACGTGTCCATCCTGTACTGAAATGTGTCTTCCAGTGCACTCTGCAGGTCGAGCATGGTGATGGTGTATGGTCAGTGCTCCCTGGTGGATGTGTGAGATGGCGTTGTAATACTATGGTTATGGTGGTCAAATATGGTAAGTGACAGTGAAGTTTAGCAGGCATCTGTATAAATCCTTCGTGAGTCTATAAATAAGTCCTATAACATTGAAAAGGAGGTGATAACAGAGCCTTTATCATAAAATGCTTCATTATGTTGAATCGATCAGCTTCAAGTATTCAAAAGTTCAGAAGGTGAAGTGAAAAGGCAACATATTTGTGGTCATTTGATATTCTGTCAAGAGAAACTATTTTATTTAAGCATTTTTTCCAGTCTTCTGCATGTACCTCTCAGATGGACCAGAGAGATACCTAATTTCTTGCCCACCTACCACTATGTTCTGAAGGAATCTTTTGGGACCCATGAACAAAATGTGGTATAAACAAGTACGTATAGAAGTCTTGTAAGCATTACTAAGCTGTACACAAACTGTAGAAGACAAATGGAAGGTGCCCAGAATGGTTTGGTGAAACGAGTTCCATGACTAGAGGAATTCTGATTTACTTGTTTTGAGTGGAGCTTTATAGTATGTTTTTTTAAGGATGAAAAGTAAGTCCTTTGCAGGCAGAAGTAGAAATTGTAACATCTTGCAAGGTAAGATGTTATGCTTTACCTTGAAACATAAAATGTTCCAAGTTCAGTTGCTTCTTGTTAAAGCAAGATGCCTACTCAGACAGGCCTAATTTTCAGTGTGTCTAGTGAAGTAATGTTCTGAGTTTTGATCTTTTTTTTTTAATCATTGCTTGAATTTGAGAATAACCTCACAAAAAATGATTATGTCAGAAGAGTGAAAACTCTTACTCATGAGGGGTGGGGAAGAGAAGGGAAGAGTCTCTTTCTCTTGCCAACCCGGTAAAGTGTTTCTAGGTAGGTGGGTGTAGAGGCAACCAGGTGAACACCATCAGGTGTTGCCAGTGAGGAGGAGGAAGGCGTGAGCTCCTGTTCAGCCCACCTGTGCCCAATGAGGGCTGGGCCCAACTGCACATGAGCAGAACTGGGGGACCAATAAAAGGTGGGCTTCCTGAGGTGAGCTCAGCTCACTCCTGATCAGCCTGAGGAAGAGGATAGTTGACTCCAGAGCGTTAGCACTGAGATAGGCTGACTGACTGTAAGGGCAGCTTTTGGAGTGCTGTCCTTGCACCTTGGCAAGAACACCTACTGGACCCCAAAACACCGTGGTCCAGGAGAGGATTATCATCAGCAACAGGTGTGGATGGTGGCTTTGAGGGGTGAGGCGTGCGTTTTTGTTTTATAACTTTTTTTTGTTGTTTTGGATTTGTTGTCTGGTTTTTTTTGCATTTTGTTTTTCACACTTTAAAGGTATGAGTTAATTTTGTCATGTGTTGAAAATGAGGCCAAAGTTGTTTCCTATTGCCACTGTGCTCAGGAGGTGTACATTTGAACCTTGATCTGTGAGTTTGGACAAGTAACCTCCACAAGCCCTTTCTTTCTGTTACTGCGTCAGTTCAGACTGGTTTCCCAGCTTACCAAGAACATCAATTGTATGAGCAAGTGAGAAACATTGGGCTTTTATAGTGAGCTGATAATTGTGCTGCAGGAGCTGCAGTGAGGGTGGTTTCTGTTAGCCAGCTTTCAAACTAGCCAAGTATCGTGAGGATGAAGTTGCTTGCCAGGAGCATGCCAAGTGAAACTGCAGCAGGTGCCCTAATGGAAGTGTTTGATAGCTGGCAGCAACACCATCCCCCTACATGCCATACATATGGTTTTTGCAGTTGCCATCCACAGATGCTCTGCCAGTGCAAAAAATCTGCTTCTTTTCATTTACATGAATAAGAACTCTCTGTGTCCCTGATACATTCAATCTAGTTCTTGAATGCGAAGGATGGGTTTGAGGTTACCAACCCCAATCTCAAATTCAGACAGGTACTGTTCATTTTAGTAGAAAGTTGCTGGTTTCTTTTACCTTGTGTGACATTTTGGTATGAGAAGTTCAGCAGCTGGTTTTCCAGAAGAGTGGCCAGCCACTGTGTAGCTGTATGCATGTCAGTGTTGTAAATAAAGGTAATGCCTGTATAGTATATGGAGAAACATAGGCACAGCATTTGGGAGGGACTTCAGTGCAGATTACAGTGTTATGAAGAGGCTTTGCTTCTGTTAGCCTGCTCCTGAACAAGAGTTTGATCTTCCACTGTATTTCAATCTATTGCATATTTCAAAAAGGGTAGGTGTATGAATTGCAATACTGTCTTAAATATTCTTGCTGAACACACAGGGACTACAGTACAGCCAGCTCAAGGGCTACATACTTGCTGGTTAAATGTAAACGTGGCCTCATACACATGCCTGTGGCAAAGCAACTCTAGAAAAAAGATGACACAAGTGAAAATTCTTCTAGAGTCCTTCTGTGCCCACAGGCTCTAGGTTGGTTGTTGTTGCTTTCTTTAATCAGAAGTGCAGGCAGCCTGGTGTATATCTGAAACGTGTACAACTGAAATGGAGAACCAACAGTATATGCCAGTGTTGAACAGATTTGTATTTAAAATATTGGAAGGAATAAAAATGTTTCACAAGCAATAATTCTCATTCTTGCTAACCCTATTTTCCAAGGAACAGGCATAACTGGAAATTCATACAGGTAATACATCAATATAAAACAAAAAATAAGGTTTGTGTGAAGTGCTGCTAATCAGCTATGTACATTAAAATTTCTATCTGAATTTTTTTAAACTTTGTTATTAGAGTCTGTAAGTTCTTACTGAAACATTGTTGAGTAGTGTAAAATTCTTAGCTTTTGTTCCTAAAATAGAGGAACTTTACTTCCATCAATATAGACTTGCTAGTAAGCATGTATTTCTTTTTCACTGTATTTTTCAGTCTTGCTTATACCATTTTAGTGATTCAATATAGCCCCCATCACTGACTTCAGGGAATATTTTAGTGTGGAAGATTTTATCTGGTGGATTTTGTCCTGTTGCACAAAACTTTTATTTTTCACTTTTGGAAGTGATTATCTTTCTCTTTGCGTTGTCCACCACTGTTGGCTGAAATTGAACCAAAAAAACAAAAGTATGCTAGGAGTCTTTATGCTTATACTACTTGCTCCCTGAAAATGTCAGGTTCAATATCTTTTTTTTTTCTCCCATTAGAGTCATATATTGGAATATTGGTCTGTGTGCTTTTTACCTGTAATTCTGTTCATCCTTTTTTTCATTAAAATGCTCTTCCCCTGCCTATGCTCTGCAAAACAGGGCAGAGGGAGAATTTTTCTCTTAATAACGTGAAAATACGTATGTGGGTTGAATATTTTTTCTGTTAAGGTCTCAACAGGTAACAGAAATAGTTGATACTTGAAGAGGGAAATTCTGTTGAGCCATACTGGCTATGCAGATAAGAGAATTGTGGTTTGAGGATCAAGGTTTTTTGCCATCTAACAAGCTTTTTTGCTTGAAAAATGTGAGATATGGGGAGAAGGAAAGAGGAAAACTAAAATGTAGAGATTAGGGGATTGCAATCGAAAGACACTATTCATTTCAGTAGAAGATAAGTAAACGGTCCACTGTTTACTGTTCCACCTAATGTGCTCTTCTGGGAGAGGCAACAATAGCAAGAGGCATGAAACCTACTTGGTTAAGATTTGCATTTCAAAAGGATTGGCAAGGCTTTCAGTTCCCTCCACCAGGGATTGCCAGGAAAGGCATTTCGTCAGAACACAGCATCCTGTCTTCAATGATTAAAGGAGATCTGGTGTAGGAAGGAAATAGGCAGCTGCTTTGGCAGAGCAGGAGAAAGCTCAGTGATACAAACACGCTCAGATAAAGCCACTCTAAACATGCATCATGGAAGAATTTTCCCTCTTTGCAGTCAAAAATTGTCTTACTCTTGGGCTGCTTAATAGTTTTATTTTTATTCTCCTGCTGGTTCCTGGGGACTTAACTGTGGCTAATATGAGTTCCTTGGTTGTGCTTACAGGTGGGGGATACATCAGGCTGTCTTTTCTGTGAGTCTGAAATGGTATGATCCAGCTTACTGAGTTCAAGCTGAGAAAAAGGGTTAAAATACTGTGCTTGGATTTGAAAACAATCCTATTGACAAGTAGATAAATGCATTTAGCAGTTTTACTGCACAAGTTGAGTACCTAAGCTCTAAACTCTGTGGTTATGGGAGTACTTGAGTATTGTAGTTGCAAAAGAGGTTATCAACTTTTGAATGTGATTCTCTGGAGCTGAGAGAAGACAGACCTGCTTTTTAATTTCCATAATTGCACTGAGCTGGTAAAACCGATTAAAAAGGGGTTTGCTTGTCTACCCTCAAGACTAAAAAGAAGCAGATACAGGATGCTGCAGAGTGAAGGACAAAGATGTAACTTGATCAGGAAAGATAAGAGATTAGGTGATTTGTGATGCTTCACTCAAGCTGAAATGGAGACATGACAGTGCTTGGTACTCCCTGCTTTGTGAAAAGGATCAGGAGTGATTATTGTTGCAAAAAGACCTCATCAATTTTGAAAAGAAACAAATCACATTTTTTTTAATATGGGAAGTCAGTAACATAATTGGCTGATTTGTATGTGTGTATTAAAATATTGATGTAAAATATTAAGCATGTCAGAGAAGCTAATGAAAGAAGAGAGAGAATACTCACCTGCTGTATTTGGTATTATCCAAGTTAAACTTACAGAAGACTTTGGGCTGGTTCTGTCCTTGGTTTGATTCATTTTGGTAATTAAAAGTATGACGAGACCTCTGTGTGCTCAACACAAAGTTGAGCTGCATACTATCTCCCACCTAATTTATGTAAAAACTGAACACCGGGTATCCAGACTGGAATGTTTTTGCTGAGTTCCTCAGCCATGCCTATAGTCCTTCTCAACCAGGGGCCTTGCCACTGCTAAATGTTTTGGTGTTTTGTCTTAGTCTGGCTGGATCTGAAAGTTAATGACCCACAAAAGCAGAAACTTGTGAAGCAGACAGGAACTTTTGAGAAGGGAATGCTGTTGTGCTCCTCAGCAATTTGATACCTGCTTCCAAAATGTAATCTTAATCATAAATCAAAATGTAACCTGAATCTGTATTTGGGAGTTCAAGTGTTAAGGTTTGCCACCCTGGGTGTTGTCAAGACTGTAGTTGTTGCAGTCTAATGCAGAGACAAACATCTTCAGTTGTAGAGTCAGAGAAGATGTGACTGAGCCTGAGCTTAACCCTTACCCACATCAGCATGCAACTTCTGGATCCTCCTGAATGTTGCTTGGGTGAATATGTGCTTTTGATATTAGAGCAGAAACTTGCAAGTTTACACAGCATGCATGAGAGCCCCTCTTCTACTACACACTTGTATGGCTTTATGACTTACTACTTAGGTTTCCCATCTTCAAAATCAGAAATATATAGTACCTTTTCTTCACACTTGATTGATTTGTCTGAGTAGGCTGACAGCTTTAGAAGCAGAATTTTTTTTACCAAGTATTTTTTGCAGGTCTTCAATCCTGTGCCACTCTGAGCCTCTAGGTCCCGCATGAACAGTACCGATGCCTCAAATACTAGTGAGAGTCTGCTGGTCTTCAACATGGTTCCAAAATTTCACCTTTACTGTTGATATTTAACTAGAAGACAAAGTTATAAACAAATGATTTCAAATTTCTGAAGAGGTTCTTCTGTCTTCTTTTGTATTCAAATAGACTTTGTTATCTTTGGCAAAAATTATTTCTTTTTTTTACCGTGCCTCTCCCTCTTCAGAGTACAGGTGATCATAGAAATCACAGTGTTAGGGGCTGGAAGGGATCTTGAGAGATCATAGAGTCTAGCCCCCCTGCCAAAGCAGAACCACCTAGTGTAGGTCACACAGGAACACTTCCAGGTGTGTTTTGAATGTCTCCAGAGAAGGAGACTCCACAACCTCCCTGGGCAGCCTGTTCCAGTGCTCTGTCACCCTTACAGTGAAAAAGCTTTTTCTTACAGGTACACAGAACCTCCTGTGCTCCAGCTTGCATCCATTACCCCTACCACTGGCTGTCCCTGAGAAGAGCCTGGCTCAATCCTCCAGATGAACTTTGTGACACGAAGTTTAAGTTCATTGCTGTTCTGCTGCACTTCCACATGTAAGGAAAGGGAGTAAGCGTTTGTTTCTCTTAACCCCCTTTTTCTTTGAATTTCGATCAATGAGGAGCTCAATTTAGGCCAAATTTGGTAAAATACAAGATAAATCTGTGCACAATGCATTTCTAGCAGCAAGATGGCTATTTACCGTGGCGTTGTGCCAATTCCACTTGTTCAGATGGAAGCATTTGTGGTACCAAGCATGAGTGCCTACTTAAGGAGGGGGAAAACAAAAGCAAATAAACAGCACTGCGGGCTTTCTATTTGAAACTCCCTGTGAGAGCTGAGAGATTTGCAATTAATGTCCTTATGTTTGTTTATAATCAGTTTTGAAAGGAGCATTAAGATGCTGTAAGCTTCTGAATGCCGAAAGACAGGAAATCGGTTTTGGAAATCTGTGTCTGAAAATTCATTTACGTAGTTGTTTATTTCTTCTCAGATCAGAGCCTGTATCAGAATTTGCAAGTCCAAAAAAATCCAAATATGCATTCGCTGATGTGTTTTCTGAAGGCTATATGAAGTCACTTTCATTAATGTAGTGGCAGTGTTTGCCTGCAGGTATGCTATACAATTTCTCAGCATAAATACATTGATTCCTCAGCTGGCGTTGACTTCATTTAGGAACTGCTGCCAGCTGTAATGCAAAATCCT
Organism: Florisuga fusca; assembly: GCA_038090715.1. NCBI lineage: Eukaryota > Metazoa > Chordata > Aves > Apodiformes > Trochilidae > Florisuga > Florisuga fusca. The sequence continues at coordinate 50,335,385 of JAAWXA010000004.1, read as the reverse complement.
TTAATATATTTTGTGATACGCTTTTTCTTCTCGGGTTATAGCAGTTCAAGCTTGGAATTGGTATCTTACTCAGAAATTACCTTGTTCAAGAATATCCCAAGTGGTATAGTCTTAAGCATAGGCTTCATCTTAGCTGTGTAGGTCCTTGTATATGCACCAATATTGCAGTGTCTGAACACTGATATGATACATTGTTTTCATTCCTATTCTGCCATTTCTAAGGTGCTTTATTAAGGCTCACAGTCTTCTGTAGGTGATATAGCAGGTAAAGTGCTGGTAACAGTGAATGATATAAAAAGTGTGATGATTTGGACTTGATTAAACATCATCTTGTTGACTGCTAACAATTTTGGTAGTTCAAGAAGGCAGTTTGTTCCAACTGTGTCTTTTACAAAGGATTTGCAGCCTTTTCTGATTTTGATTTATTAGTACATGGTATATGCATATAGAAATCTACAATTAAAATCTTTAGTAGGAAGTATAAAATAGAAGTTAACCGGAGTAGACCCTTGAAACACCCTCTTAAGGCTGACAATGAACTGTGATTTTCCAAAGATTTCCTCTATCAGTCATTTTCTGATTGTTTTATCTGGACTATCATTTAGTTCACTAATGAACATACAAAACAGTTGAAACACCCTCCCTTCCCCCACTCAAAATAGTTGGCTTCCCATTTTATTTTAGCTTCTCCAAAACTTAAGATTTGGCTCACTTTTTTAATAATTTGTATTTCTGCGTAGTTCCCTCCAAGTGGGTAAATTCTCCTCCATCCTTTGGCCTCCACAAAGATCCACTTTTCCTTGAGTGTGTTATGAAGTCTAATCCGTAGCAAAATAAGCTGTGAGTTTCAGCTCTCCACCCTTACGTAGTTCCTGAATGTCAGTCACTGGGCTTGTTGCTGTCATAGTTGTTCATCTCTGCATTAACTCAAGGTAAATGCTGTTCCTCACTGGGCTGCAAGAAGAGTAGATACTCTCCGTGGGAGTAGGAAGGAGGAGAAAATGCAGCAGTCTCCAAAATGGGATGTATGCAAAACAATCCATAAGTGTATAAAGAAAATACTTTCTGTACCATTCATATAATTACATGCAATTTTAAAATCTTTATCATCCTATATCTATTTTTATATGTTTTATAATTACATAATAGTGAAGTACTGAATGTATGTAATTGATAACTATCTTTATCTTAAGAGTATGTGCTGTAATTTTTTACTGATGAGGTGTGTAGTCAAGTAAGTTTGGAGACCAATGATCTAGACCTTCAGAATTAGTTCCTTCCAAAGGTAACTTGTAATCCCTTGCCCAGTGTCAGGATCTGTATCTTGGGAAAATATTTATTTATTTATTTAATCCAGAGCATTATCATTTTGTTATTTAAGAGCTAACTTGGACTCTGCATTTGTTCCTAAATTTTAAATGCAGTGTTTCCTGTTCTTTGGAAGACTTGCATGGATTTTTCTAAAGTACTTGGATCTCTTTCTGACTGCTTTTGTCAAAAATCTAAATGTTTCTTGTTGCTTGCACTGCAGTCTTTCATCTGGCTTTCCTTGGCCCTGAAGTAAATCTTCTGTAAGTACTGAATACCTTATTGTGAAATGGAGAGATTTCTCTTGCATCTTTGACCTGTATCGCTGTGTTTGTGTGAATCTCTTTGGATGTGCATCAGGCAGACAATGAACAAATTAAAAAGAGATGGTGGATACTTTTAAATGATGAACTATCTGAAAAGGTAGTCCCTTGGATTACGCAGAAGAAGATGCCACTAACTTTGTAGTGCTGTTCTTGTGCCCAAGGAGAGCTGAGAATATTCTGGTTTGGGGTTTCAGTGATGACAAGTGATTGCTTTTGTGCCTGCTTCCCCTTAAAAGCTAGTGATCAGTTGCAGGTGCCAGCAGAGCAAGATTATGTGGGTTTGGGGTTTTGGTTTTCTTCATTCTCTCTTTGCCTCATTTAGTCATAGCTCTAAGGCAAAATATCCCCTGATCCCTGTGTGTTCAAATGGAACCAGAACAAATTGCTTCATTCCCCAGATTGTTGTGAATGAGGCAAAATTAATTAAAAATTATTTAGGAAAGTCAGGCTTTTGTTAAAAGGAAAGCTGATGCAAAAATAAAGAGGGGATCTTGGATTGTTTAAGTAGGAAATACCCCTCATCTGAGAGTACAAGAGAAATTTTTGATGGAAATTCTTTCTGAAAAGAATGTGTATTTAATAAAAGAACAGAGAAGCAGTTAAACTTCTAAACAGAACAGTGCTGGAGTTTTGTGGCTTTGATTGAAGAAGAGGATAACTGATACACATCAATAGCTCACAATCAAATTAGAAATATTGGAGTAGATTTCAAACTTTTACTTCTGCACATAACATGTCTCACAATACACAAATGCCCTTCTGAAAAGAAATGCAACAGTGTTTTTTTGCAGATGAGTTCACTGCCTTGTATGCTTTATCAGACAGCCTACTCTTGCATTAACTATGTTTTCGTGCATAATATTAAAATATGCTGGCACTTACTGGCAATGAAGTTAATTTATTATAAAGAACTAATAATTGTATCAGTAATGTTCTTTTCTAATGGCAATAACTGATGTTACAGTGAGGACTTGCAAATTACATACATATGTAAACATAAATTTCATGGGTATATATAATGATGTGTTCCTACTTGGAAATAACTTGGTGACAAACCTAGAAAGAGACTTTGAGTTCAGACTTCAAAACTCTTATCCTCAGAAAAAAACACAGAAGACTGGGGTATTGTTATTTTCTTTCTCAAGTCACAATTTGAAACAAAAACCTTTCATCTGCCTGTGCTGGAATTATCAATGTAGGATGGCAGTCTTCAATAGTTAATACTGCTAAAATGAAAATAAAATGCTGCTCAGGAAACTGAAGCAGATAACTTTTCTGCTCTTTGGAAGACTTTGGAGGGCAGCCAAAATTAGGTTTGCAGGGCTTATAAAATATTCCAATAATACGGCTGGGTAAATGGGAGACAGATTCTCCAAAACATGGTCATTGATACCAAACAAAGTATTCATCTTCCATAACTTAAAGCATTTAGAGAGCAGACATGGATACCCAAAGCAGAAGGTGCTCTGTAACAGCTCTTTTTTTTCTCATGACAGTGAATGGTGCCCTGCAGAATAGTAGCCCCGATGTTCCAGTCTGGTTTTAATGTGTTTTATGTGTTTTAAGTAAAGTGGAAAGAGCCCTCTCTATCTCTCATATGCACCATCTGAATGCCAGTTTCATTCTGTGTCTCTGGAAGACCTACTGAATAGGCATATGCTAAAATTAAGCTCACGTATGATCTTGTGTATGTTAACCTTCTCTTTTCTACAGAACAGTGTAATCCAGAAGAGACACTGAACTGTTCTACAAAAATAATAGGGTTTTGTTTTCATTAAGAAACCCATTCATTAAAAAGTCATTTATTTATAAAAGCAAACTTTATCAATTGATCTTAAAAGTATTTTTCTGGTAGTCATTATTATTCTACTGTGCTTTATTTTCATTTGTTAAAATAATTGACAGCAAACTGAGATCACAAATCATCTTGGCTCAGATTCTGGACAGTGTTTTGAGTATGAACATGGCTTTTGGTAGCATTCTTATCTGTAAATTTTATTTTCACCCCTGGAACTGCTTACAAGTGCAAATGATCAAGAATGCTACTGGTTTGTTTGTTTTTTACTGGTGGTCACTTAAATTCAAGTTCGATTAAGCTTTCTTCCAGGCCAGTTTCAAATCAGCAAGTTCACTATAGAGAGTCTCCCCAAAGGATGAGTGTGCCTTCCAGCATACCTTGTAAGTGAGCATTCCAGGAGCAATAGAAAAGGATGTGAGGATCAAGAATTACTCACAGGAATCAACCTGCAGTCTTACACTTTTCTTTCAGCCTGCATGTGTTGGAATCTGGGAGAATTGGACAAGAGCATCATGTTCAGTGCCAAGTCAGACATGAAATGATTGTGTTAAAGTAAACAGCACTGCTGTGACTTTCACTTAAACAGGTTGGCAGATGGTCTGTGTCAGTCATACGTGTAAGGCATTGGTACAAGTGTTTGCTATGGTCCCAGAAAGAAATGCACTCAGACTCTCTGTGGGGTATTTACCAAAGCATCATTGATTGGCACTGATTAGAAGGCAAGGGAGAATGGCTAATGTTACATCCCTTCAGTACTAGCAGCGCTGTGTTGTGCAACATTGGACAGACCTCAGTCAGGATACAGCATGATGTGCAGGATCCCATCCAGTGGAAGGGTTCACCAGTATGATGGTCTCACAGGTATTTCTTAGAAGAAAGTTTTATTAATAGAATTTTTGCTGTTGAGCAAAAGAAATTTTGCATGCTGCTTCACTCGAAGATAAAGACATGGTTTAATTGCTGATGTGAAAGCTGCTTACAGAGCCCTCTGGAACAATTACTGGCCAAGTTTATCCTGCAGCCAGGGTACATGAGCCACACAGCCCTGAGGGCCAAGTGCTGTATGTGGCACAGCACAGACCTGCAGCTGCTCAGGCAAACTCTTCAGTATATCACTGACTGTGCAGTAGCCTCCTGGTTAGGGGTCACTACAGTACACTGCTGTTCTGATGGAGCAGTCTGCTCTCTTCTTCCTGCAGCCAGGGAAAGAGGTATGTCACAGCTCTCAGATGGCTGCTGTGCTTTCAAAAGGGCAGTTGACCTGCTGAGTTGCAGTGATTCTAGTGTCTTCTAAAAGGGCCAGATTTTCTGTCTGTATGCATGCTCTTGTATGGAGTTTACATCTAATGCTTTGAGTACCACTGATGTGTTAGTTTCCTTAAGGAGAAGAGTGCTCCAGAGATGGTGTGCTGTTTGGTATCCTTTAATTACCATGACCCTGGCTTTCAGCATAAGCATAGTAGAAAAACATGTCCTAAAATTGGCAATCTGCTCATTCAAATGTGCAGAAAAAAAGCCTCAATAAGGTAAGGCATTTGTTTGTGAACCAGAACAGTGATGCAGAATCAAATTTTCCAAGGCAAGTCCACCCTACAGAAGGCTCGGGGCAATGTCTGATTGATTATTGTATAGTTTTAACTATCAGAGGTGAACTGAAGTGATCAAAAAAGCTTTTATGTTGAAATTTTACACAGTCCTCAGTAAATACAGGGGTGCATGTCTCTGTCAGTAAATAGTCAATATGTATCACCTCCCTCTTTTTCTTCTGCCACCCTGGAACAGTTAACATTATCACAGCTGTCCAAAGAACTGAAAAACAGCAACACACTCCCTGGCTGCTGGAGGAGAACAGGCAGCCGCCTGCCCCTGGGGAGAAGGAGCAATTTTTCATTCCTCTGATCCTGCATTTATCCATCTGTTCCCTATCCACCATGGTGCTCAGGGGCACATAACTGGATGTTCCCCCCTTGCCCCCTGCCACCACCTTGCAGCAAAACACTTCCAGGGGGAAGGGTGCCATTCCTGCCATGCTTGCCAGTACTGGGGGGAGCGTTGACTGGTTAAAAATAAATTTGGGAGCAGATGGCAAGGCAGATTATTGTTCATCCTAGGGCAATGATGATGATGCGCCAGCTAACTGCTGGTTGTCTATCAGAATTAATCAGGAGCTGTAGTGGCACAGGATCAGTTAAGCCACTGCTCCCTCTGGGAAAAGGGAAGGCAGGGGAGAAAAGCAGCTCTGTCAAGTGAGTTATCAGAGAAACACTTGGTTTTGAAGATATGAGAAGTATCTGATGGAGAAAAGACTACATTGAAAGAAAAGCAGGAATGTTTTTTAGGATTTGGATTTTGTTTTTGTTTTTTTAATGTACTTACGGTCTTTTATATATCTGCAGCAATGTCTAGCTACTAAAAAGCAAATGGAAAAACCTGGTCACTTTCTTCCTTTTGTTTCAATAGAATTGTAGATCATCAGAAATAAAAACATTTAAGAGGTTTATAGGACCTTTCTGAGCAATGCCTATATGGGCAGTGTGAAACATTATCCATGGATGTTCCTGGTTCAGATTTGTGGTCTGTGTCAGAGGAAAGGATTTGACCCTTGCTGTGCTCAAAGCACCCACAAACATTAGTTCTCTTTGTACAAGACCAGGTGAAAGCTAACTCAACCTGTTCATGTGAAAGACAGTATCAGAGGTACAACTCCAGAGATTTGGTGCTTTAGTGATATGAAAGGTAGTTTATCCATATTACCTTTATTGTTTTGTGAGGGTTTTTTCTGTTTGACTAAAGAGGTTAATGAAATCCTGAAAGAACGAACAGTTGTTTTCTTTGATCGAATTAAGAAATATGTTGAAATTTATTTTTATATATAAAAAAAAAGAAATTTTCTTAGTGGAAATCAATTTTTAATTACTTATTCCACTTAGATAACATGTCAGTCTGATTTGTTAACCTAGTAACATTTGTTAAACTAAATCTCTAATTTTGTGTCTTTGGCTTCTTTTCCAGGCTGTCTTGACATCTTCTTTCAGTGTACATCCAGTTTGTTGTCCAAAGATACATTTTGCTGGGGTGTCATTTATGGAAAACTTATTTTTGTTTTGTTAGAAATCTCGGGTAATACATTAAATACTTTTATCTAAGACTGTCAGGTCTGTACAGCCTACCATAAATAGCACATTCTACACAAATATTCCATATAAAATATAAAAGGTGGAGTGAAACTTGCTATTTCTTCGTGGGTTCTTTTAAATGGTTCTCTTTTCCACTTGTTTTAAATGGTAGTGATGTTTCAGGATGCTGAAGAGGTATTTCCTATGCAAAAGATCTGAGGACTCTGTAACAGTGAGTGAAAGACAAGGCAAGGCTGAATTAAGCTTCTTCAGCTCTAATTTTTCAGGTGATTTAATTTGAGATATTAGCAGTAAGAAGACATGAACTTAAAGCAGAAATAAGATAGAATGACATGAAAAGAGGTGATCCCTCTGGACCCTCAAGATTTCCATTTGTCAAGGAGACTTTATTGCTTTGTCTGGCATTACTTTAGGTTTTATCAATATCCCTCTCTAACAGCTCCATGAGTGAGATCGCAAATCACTAGTGGGTTATCTGCAAAAACAGTTATATTTAGGTCAGAAACACTGTTAAAGCACTCCTGATGCTATTGAATCCTTTTGCCTGGTGTTGCAAATGGTGCAAATGGAAATAAACTATTGGATTATTTCTTATACATGGGGTCAGGCTGAGCTGGAAAACTAGTCTTTCTGGCTTTGTTTCTGACCAATTTTGCTGTGTGCCACTGAAGAAAGCTTCTGGTATTTTGCATCCCTAGTGTCTGAAATGTCCTGTCTTACCTATTTTTTTAACATCTGAAAAAATGTCAGGAACCAGTTTGTTTTATTGTCTTTAACTTTCCAAATTGCTTCTTTTGGCTTGCAAGTTGCTGGAGTGAGAGGATGGTTTAAAGAAAATTATGTGTAGGTGGGATGGCTTTTTATGTGGTTGAATGCTCATCAGACTGGGATAGGTACAAACCCTGCAGAGTAGCCTTGCCATTGGCAAGTGTTACTTTTATCATTAAAACTGTGATGAAACATTGCAGTAGAGAAGGCAAAACTTGTCTTTAGGTGTTAAAGAAATTTTTCCTCTAAAAAGATCAACAATTGAAAACAACACCTCCTTTCCAATGGGATAGCAGAGGTGAGAGTGCTGGGAATTGATATTTGAAGGGTTGTTCACCAAAATCTTGCTTTTAACATGTGTCCATAGCACTTGGACCTCACTAGGTGAGGTGTTCTCACTAGGCCGTGCTGTTATTTTAGTCCCTCTTACCTCTCTTGGCCTATGTAGTTCCTGCTGCAGGATTCGAATGAAAAGGTCATTCTCTGTGAAGGTAACAAATACATTTTCCCCCCTGACCCCGTCACTACTACTCTGAGGCAGTGTGGGAGAGGGCTACCCATACCTCAGTCCTAGCTTCATAAGAAATCCACCTCAGTATAATGTACCAGGATTTGAGTGGTGTCAATTTCTTCTGCATGTTTCTCCTGGTACCCTATTATTGGACCTTTTTTTCCCCAACGTTTTTGTAGGCCTAGTGCATGTTAGCTTCCTCCCTTTTCTCCTCCAGATTACCTCCTAGCATCTCTGCAACCACTCAGAAAATGCCAACTTATTTCTCTCTGTGACAATTCTGGCACCTTCCTACAATCTGGAGCTCAGCTCAGTCCTGGGGAGCCTCTCTTGCCATTTGCTTTCTGTTTTCTACTTAAGGAGAAAATGGGGTCCTTCCTGCCAGCCACTGCCTTGGGCACAAATTGCTGCCCAAGCTTTCAGTGCTGCTTCCATCACTCTAATGGCTCTGCTTGGACAGAGGGGAGAGGAACAGCAGTCAGGCACTGACTGCAGCATCTTTGGAGGAAGCTTTGCATTCTCACTTCTTTTGACTTCTTTCTGTCAGCTCTGGCCACAGGACTGAGCACTGAGTGATCTCCAGGGGGTCCTGCAGGTGGAATGTGGCTTGACTATTACCCTTTCCCAGCCATGAGAGGTGGCCTTCATACAGCCTTACTTGCATTGTTTTGGGGTCCATTTGGCATGCCAGGATTTCTCAAGGAAGGGAGAAAAGACATTTACTTTGAGAGTAATGAATGAAGAAGTGTTTTGCATTAAGGGGTTTTTAATCAGCATAGCATTAACACAAAGAGAGAACAGGGACTGGCCTGACTATTCAGAAGTTTACCTAAAGGTAAAGAAAAGAATACGTGGATATTCCAGTCTTCTTGGTGGCAGGTAACAAGTGAGGCTTCATGTGATAAAATGAGAAATACAAAAAGAATCAATAGATTTATAGAAGTACTGTGTCAGGCAGGCATTAAAAAATGGGACTTGAAGGGAAAGGGTATGTCCATAAGTCTCAGAAGGGCATCTGTTACCTTTTGTGTAGCTGAGAATGCAAGTTAATTGAGTAGAAAATGCTAGTTTGCATCATCCTTCATATTCCCAGCAAAAACTGAATCACAGAGTCAGATGGAGAGTAGTATTCATTCTTATTGCATGCTATTGTACATTTGTGCACATTCAAAAACTGCAATCTGGAAGCGTCATCTCTTATACCAGTGAGCAGCTGATGAGAGTTGTCCATGAGCTATTCCAGGACCTTGGAAGGAGGGTATCATGGTCTCTGTTCACATAATAGATGGTCTTTGTTTTAAGTAACTAGCATCTGAAAAACCTGCTTTGGTTGTTGTGAAGGGCCTCCAAAACCTCATGGAAAACAAAAAGGAAAAAAGGCTAAAGAGCAGGTTGTCCTCTTGGTGTTGGCCTACTGTCTGATGCCATTGAAAACAAGGCTGGAAATAGCACTCTGGCTTGGAGCTCACTCTCTTGCTTTCTCTTTCATGCTTTCCCCAGCAGCTGCTATCCCAAGGCCAGTCACAGAAACACTGATGTGGAAGGACATGCTTCTGACATTAGCTCCGATAGCCTTGCATATACGGCCTTGGAACAATGGTTTGAGGATTTCACTCTTGCTCTTTGTTCTTAAATAAATTCACATGTGTGCATGGGCGTATTTGCATTAAATGCAAAGTCTTGGCATTCATGGCATGTTCTCGTGGCTACTCTTTTTAACTGGAATCTATAATGAGGAGAAAATGACATTTTAATTTTTTTTTATTATTAATCTGTATTGTTCTCTGGTGGTGGTGGTGTTCTCTTCCTCTGTGGAGGAAGCTCATGCAGTAGGTAATTCTTCTTGCCACACATGAACTCTGGAGAGAATTTGAAGGTTAAGGATTTTGATTGTTGGTATTTCTGTGCCACCATCTATTGAATTTTAAGCCCTTTTTGTAAGCATTTGAGCCACCATTTATAGAATTTTAAGCCCTTTAGTAGCATAGTAACTGTGCCAGAGTTGTAAATTGCTCTCCTCAGGGAATCTGTTGTAACAGCAAACATTTTCAGGGCAGAAAGATGTCCTTATGTATTCAAAGGTGTTAGTAAGGGTCTTATCTCAACTATTCCTACTCTCATTGTAAAGAGCAGGATTCATTTTGTGCTGAGTGAGTCCAGATCTAGTGCTGGACGCTGTTCTCAGCCATCTGTAAGAACATTCCAGCACCAACATTTTTCCAAATTATGCCTAGGATAATGTAACTTCCTGACTAAAATCCACTCTGCAGCTTCACAGAGAGACCTTCTGTTTCCAGCACTGCCAGTCCTTCAGTTTTTATACATTTACACACTGCTCTCAGGGAGAATAAATAATACATGAACATATGAACTGGCTAAGTGAAATTTACTTCTTATTATAGTGATACACTGGTAAATGGCAATTAAAAAATGTATTTATTTCATCTGTTGCTAATCCTGATGTGTGTTTAAGAGTATACCTGTATTTCTGTTGTAAGTTGCCATATTGCTTTTATGGTTTTAAACAAATTGTTTTGATCATTTTTCATGTGTTGGTGAGTTGCAGTTTTTAACCCCCTTGAACACATTTCTGGCAGAAATACCTCCTCTGAATCAGAAATAGAGCTTCTGCATAAATGCTCTTAAATGCTGTGTTTCTTACATCTATATTACAATAATAGAAGCTTTGAAAAGAAATTGATTGACATTAGTCCCAAATGAAATATTTACTTTCTTTTTAATACCTGCTGGGCAATTCAATACTCTGATTCTATATTAAACAAGAAAAGTCTTTAGGAAGCATTGTTAAGGCTCAAAAACAAGTACTCAAATGTCAGAGCTGTATTATGAAATGGTGTTGAATTGTATGATCAGGTACTGGTGTTTGCACATACTGAATTAATAGAATAAACCTTTTTTGAAGGCTGATTTGGAAGGTAGATGTATGTAAGACTCCTTTCCAAACCTCTTATACACGTGGGCTAGACACTATATGGCTATCCTTGGGATGTAGATTTTATAGAATTCTAGAATGGTTAGGATTGAAAAGGATCTTAAAGATCGTCGAGTTCCAACCCCCCTGCATGGGCAGGCACCTTCTGCCCCCACCATGCAGCCTCATTTCATACTGAACAGGTCAATGAAAACATGGTGTTTGCAGGTGAATGATCCTTGCTTATTCTCAGAAACTCATCTGAGAGTCTTCTGGTCTGAAACTGAGAAGTATCAACGTCATAGCTAGTGACTCAGTGGGATATATCCTAGCATATGTACAGACCTGGGTGAAACTAGATGTACATTTGGGGCATATAAAGTAAAAAGGTTTGTGGTTTGGTTTTTTTTCTCTTTGATTTTGGGGTCTTGATCCAATTTGTAAACAGTAGATAACACGACTTTCTTAGGCATTCAGATGCTACACAAAAATCCATGAACAGATTAAAAATCTCTCCTCAGATAACAGTATTAGTTACATTGTTTGTTCCTAGCCCAATTTCTAGCTGAACTGCTGTGCTTGACAATTGTATAAACACACACTCCACAAGTTTCTTCATTCATCTGAGGCAGAAATGTAATATAAAAGATGTTTTAGCAAAATTTGTGTAGGGGCTGATAACATGATTTGTCTGGCAGCCTTTAGTATTTTTTTTTTGCTATTCTTCCTACCCAGAATCCTAATTGTGTGGACCTGGTAGTACCTCTGTAGGTAAGGAAGAGGGATAGAGGAAATGCTGTACTTTCTTAGACTCTCAAAATGAGAGCTGAAAGTTTTGGCGGGTGACAACTGTGTTTAGTGGCCCACATTCGTGTTTGCTCAAGCCTCATCTGGCAAGGGTCACAATGTGGTAGCAGAGCTGTTCACAGGGGTGCTGTGTATAAGGCTCAAACTACAGCCACTGCACTGACCATCTCCTCTGGGCAGTGTTGTCCTATGTACTTTTCATTTCTCTGCTTTCAGATGCCACCCACATGTTCTGGGTTTGCTCTACTCCATCTCTGCCCAAGGTTACACATCTCAGTTGTAATATATCTTACCTTCTTTATAGTTAGAAATATTAAAGCAGGCCTCTCTAGAATGTTAGGATTAAGCCTGATGCATTTTGGGTTTCAGTGGCAAAGATGGATGTTTTATTTCAGAAGTGGGGCTAGCAAATCTCCCCAAAACAGACATTTCCTACATGTGGTCCAGTGTTTGTTCCTGTACCTTAAAAACTCTGAAAAGAGAATCTGCTCTGGACTATCCCAAAAAGGACTAGTATAAAAACATACACTTTATGTCTCACATTTCAAGATAACTACAGTCAGCCCTGGTCTGTGGAGTGTCCTCAAGAGCTTGAGGTCCAGTGGACCATAAAACCTTTCTCAGAAAGATGAGATATGGCACTACATTTTATGTAAGATGCTGTGCTCTGTCACTTGCTCTTTTAGTGCATGTGTAAAAACATGGAATTACTTGCAAGAGATAATGGTATTGCTGGGTGTTCAGGAGGCAGATTTTTATTAGTGAGCTTCTCTATTTTTGGCATAAAACAGATGGGGTTTTGGAAGTCAGACGTGAACACAAATGTACTTGGGACTATAGGTCTCCAATATGGGGACAAAAGAGAGTTGGGGCCATGGAAGGCTACCCGATAAAATCAAGAGGAGACTCATCTCTTCTTGGGGCAGAAACAGTGTTTCCCACTCAAATTTACTGGGTTGCTTTCTCATTGAGATGCTTAAGGACAGTGGAATTAGGGCTGAGAAGTCTGTTTAAGTCTGGGAGTCACAAAAGATCAATGCTGCTTCTACACTCTAGTATGTATTATTATTAATACAGTTAACAATCAACTGTTTAAACAATTACCTCTTACCAGCTTGGTCCAATAAGGTCATTAAAGCTCTCTTTGCTTCAGTTTTACCCCTCAGGTTGCTAATTCTAGTAGGTGAGTATCCTCACATCCTATTGTGAAGTATGTTATGATAACTAATGATCCAGGTCTGTTGTAGCCACTTGGCCCACTATTTGTGCCTTTAATGATTTAGGAAAGAAATGCCTTTAGGAACTGTCATAAACAGTCCTCCAAATCTTGGAAATCGATGAGAAATGAAAGGAAATTAATTATAAATATAATAAGCACTGCCCATTAGTTAGGTTGCCAACTATTTCCGTTACATGAGTTTGTGTTGTTTGTGGAAGACAGGCGTAGGAATTGCTCTGTGTTTTTTGTTCAAAACTTTGTCAAACACATTTTTTGCTGATGTTTTTCTATACTATGCATGCAACCGAATTTAAATCGCTTGGGAAAATGTAATCAATAAAACATTTTGGCCATTCTGAAGGATGGGCTGAAAAGAAAGTAGAAGGGGGGATTCTCTGGCTTGAAATGGAAAATTAATCTGATGACTGGGTCTCAAATGAAGAATCAAAATTAGCTGATCAAAGAACATGGGTCAGAGAAGCCACAGGAGTGGGGAGAGACCGAGCTTGAAAAAAGCAAGATTGGGCAGGAAAGTCTGAGAAGTGAGAGAAGCCCGGGCTGAGATAACAGGACTAGATAGTCCAGGGCTTGCTAGCAAGTAGAATAGGACCATCAGCACAGGGAAAAGTCGGGAACAGGAATGGGATCAGATGGGAAGAGCTAGGTAGGATGCCTCAGGGTGGGGGCTAGCAGGGAGGATAGCAGGTTCCCACAAAGCACATTTCTTTGGAGAAGCTAGAGCAGGACCTGAGGTGTTTCCTTCTCATCCTCCCTTTGTTGCTCCGAGGCAAGCTGGCAAGGTGTCCTGCTCCCTCCTGCAGCTGATCCACGCAGCACTAGCAGGTTGTGATCTTCTCTGTTGTTTCATTCAGTCAAATGTCAGAAGCCTGCGTGGAACTGAGGCCTCCAGGTCTGCAGATTAACCATATGGCTGTCAGCACAAAATCACATGGCTGGTGGCATTAGTTTGGCTTCCTGTTGGCAGAATTTTAGGAAACTCCTGTCTTTTTCCTCAGGATTTTAATACTCTCTTTTTAGCATCAAATAATGCACTCGGGATAAGAGAGTGCTGAAATTAAAATAGCTTATACATCCTGTAACTTTTTTTCTAACACGTATTTCCCACACACACTTGTAATATGTGCTTTGCTCAGTAACGGAGATGAGCTGTGCACATATAATGCACTTTTTTTTCTGGCTTGCTGCAGAAGAAGGAAAAACATGCAGCGAAAGAGTCAGGGAATTACTTGAAGAAAATGGCTGTAGTAGCTAGCCATGGGAACTCATCTTCCAGGCCAGCTGAATTTCTGTGTGGTCTTGGATTAATCCTTCTGAGCTTAACAATTAGCTGTTGTACCTGACTCTTTTGAGATGCCTGATTCTGGAGCCTGGAAGAAGATTGGTAAAAATACTGCACACGCTTTTCTGAAACAGAAGTTTCAGAAAAGCATTTGTTAGGCATCTCAAGCACTGCTAAATCATCAGATACTTCTGAAATTGAGCCATCTGTGCCTTAGCTCACTCTCTATGTAATGGTTATAATGCTACTTCTAAAAGAAGGTTGTGGGAGATTTTGAAAATAAATTAGCTTAATGTTTTGTGATCCAAGCAAGAATAAAAAATTGGATGAGCATGAAGGCTGGAAAAATAAAAAGGAGCTGAAAGATTATAGAGTTAAGTAATGTGTCATGCATCTAATGCAGAAGTCTCCTATAAACAGGGAGCTCATCAACTGGAAACTTTATGAAGGAGAAAGGAAGGTCTGGGGGTGCTGCTAGACCTTCTGATAAATGAGGCAGCACTTGCATGATCTGTTACACTGTGATCTTAAAAGGTCTCAGTGGCTATCAGAGAAGCGCTAATGCTGTTGGGCTTTTGGGAGAACTCATCTGGACACTTGTATAAACTTTTAGCTTCATAGCAGAAGGATAAAAGCAAACTGGAGGAAGTGCCCGATGAGGCTGATAGATAGCATGGTTGGAGCAACAAGTGGCTAGTTTCAAAAGGCAAAGAAAAATACGTGGTTTGCTGAGCCTTGCAAAATGAATGTGGAGGGATGAAAATCTGCAGGTTGTAAATGTACCTGAGTAGTGAGAGTCTTGGCCAGTATCCCAAAAGACAGAGTGAAAGGAAAGGTTCCTTGTTGGGCTGGAGATAAGGTTTTGATTCTTTTGAGAAGGATATGAGCAGGACCTGGGCTGAGCCTCAGGAGGCAGAAGCCATTTAAATGTGTTAAATATAGCAGATAGAGCTTGCACGTGTGTGCAGTATGTGGGGGGCAGTTGACCTTTTCCTTCTCTCAAGTGAAATCAAGTAATTGGATGTTATCTCTAAATATTCTGGCCCTATACTTCAGAGCTTGAGCAGCTTTAATCTTAGTGTGCCTTGGGGAGGTAGATTACCAGTTATCAGCCCTGAGGAGTCTGGGAGCAGATGAGATCTTTTTCAGATGGCTGGTTTTTAACATGCAGCCAGGAAGATCTGTTGAGTGCCTGAGCATGTGTGGAAAGGAGGGGTTGTATGTGCTCTCCACTAGCATATCCAAGATGCAGAAAAGCCTCGTGACTGTTAGCTCCCAGATATCTACTTGTTCTGGTTTATCCAGCATATTTGAACGGAAAACCATCAGTTGTGTAAGGGCTGAAGGAAGAAATACATCACTGGAGTGAGAATGTTGCTATTCTCTGCCTTTGGATGGCCTTCACTTCATATTTGTCACATGCAGTTTGTATCTATAAGGAACATGTGTCACTGCTGATGTGATGTGCCATGTCATAAAAGCTCTGGTGACATTTTCTGACCTCTTAAAAGTCTAACAAAAGAGGTTTGCAACATATAAATGCCATCTGCCATGGCAAAGCAACTTCCCAGTTCTCTAGTCACATATGTCTCTTGTGAGATGCTGCATCGCCTCTAAAAAAATCAGCATATTAATGGAGGAAGCTTGTCATTTCACTCATTCCCAGATTCTTTACATAATTTACATAATTCATCTATTAAGTTTTCTTTTGCTTATTAAGAACCCTAAGGGTTGGAAGTTGCAGCAGTAGCTTTAGGAGTTCTGTTTCATAAGAGCTGTATTTACTTCCAGATTTTTTGGTGCTCTGAATTGGAACTGTTCTCCCTATGATCTTAATCTTTTGCAAATACTCACGGGGTTCACAGATGGAAGTGTGAAAAGTCTGAGCTGTCTCAGGAACATGTTACATGACTTTTTGGTGGGGGGTGTAAAAAGAAGAGACTTTTCCTTATTAACCTGTGTTTGTTCACTGAGTCCGTTTACGAAAACTGAGATGTGCTAATTAGTTTAAATTGGTTCATCTTGTTTGCCAGTTTGTCACACCAATAGCCTCAAATGTGGATAAGGAGACTAAAGTTTGGCTTCAACTTTTGCCGGGCTGATGGCTTATATAATGTACAGGTTTTGAATCAGTAGGGGCAGTTTTTACAGCCTGAAAAAACCAAGCGGAGTGTTTCATGCTCGGATGGGAGAGAAGAGCACTTTATCCACTTATCCTTTACTTTACGTACTGCTGTTATTGGGTGCTCTAGCTTTTAAATGTAGATAAGACAAACTTCCTAAAGGGCGAGCTTATTGCAGGAAATGTGTACATATTAGAGGCCACATATGCAACACACATTAATTTATGAGTAACGACGAGCAACAGCTACTTCAGATGGTGCCAAGGTAGAAACTGCATCTTTACTGGCTGTGATGAGAGGCAGCAGATCTGCCTCCTCTTACAAAAATTGCTTTTTAGTGTTTTCCAAGGAGCAGGCAAGCATTGTCTATCCCTCGCAGCTATTAGTGAAGAAGCTGGGTCTGGTTTTGTTGCTGTCTTACAGGCAGAGAAAGAAGTACACTGAAAAATGAGGTGACAAGACTAGCAAATCTGTGTAAGCAGGCAAACAAGATACCAGAAGCTCTGGCTCACCAGGCTGTCTCATCACATCATGCCTGTGTGCCCTGGGCAAACCCCGTTCTTTGGACTGGTTGTACATAGCACCAATGATACAGCAGGCTTCAATACTGACTCCAGTACTGGGTTTTGGACATAACCTTATCATTTCCCCCATATGACCTATCCTCAGGCCTCTCTATTAGTAAAAAGATCTTTTGCATTCTTCATTGGGGTATTGAGAGATTATGCTAGATGTGAATAGGTGTCACAGAACAGATTAAAAAATCATACAAGAACAAGAGAAATTTAGAAACCCATGGAGGTAAATGTTCTGAGGAGGAAGTGGTACATTCTCAGACCAGCACTTGCAAGGATAAGTCATTACACTGTGCTGTTCCCCTCGTTCTGGGACATATGGTAAGGTCCTACCATGCATGTAGTGACTGCCTTAAGGGTGCTCCTTGCAGATGGAGTGATGAAACTGAAAAGCCTGCTGTGCGGGAGTTCTATAGATTTTTTTTTTTTTTTTTGTAACTGCATTGCCATGCAGCCATTTTAGTTGCCTTTATGTTTGAATTGTTTTTATAGATCCTGATGAGGTCTATAAAATGAGACTTATCCTCAAGTGCCGTTCACACAATTCTTATCTCACCATATGAAATCTTTCACTTGAGAAAGTTAATATGGTTAATAAGGTGGGATAAGTTTTTGCAGTTGCAGCTCTGCAGTAACGAGTTTTGCATATTTTGGCCCTTGAACAGAAGGAGAAGCCATCTTTTTTTCATTAATAGCAGAGTGCAAATGGTTATACTAGCAGTTACTGCAGAGGGCTTGGTGCAGTGTAAAATGACACAATCCATTGTGAAATTAGCCTGGGAGGTACCAGTGCAGGCAACTGCAACAGACAATATCTGAACTCTGAAGAGTATATTGTGAAGGTTTTTATCACATTCCAGTCATAGCTGACATTTACAGTAATGTAACAAGAAAAGAGGGAGTGTTATTAGAAGATGTCTCAGTAGAGGTACTGCAACCCATCTGGGTTTTTCAGAGCAAGAAACTACCCACTGGGTATCACTGGATGGTATCAAAATGCTTTCTTTGTTGTCTGCTTAAATAATAACCAGGAATGCTGCGTGTGAGAAAGGATTGTCAGGGGGAGAAAAGCAGAAAAGCTGTTTAGTATCAAGCTAAGAAAACAGCAGAGCCTTGCTGTTTGAAAGGCTGTGTGAAGGGCTGGGCCTGCTGCTTTCCTTCCAATGCTGAGAAACTTCTTTCATTTTAGGAACTTTCCGCTGTACTTTCTGTGAGACTGAAGTGGAAGAAGATGAGTCGGCGATGCCCAAAAAGGATGCAAGGACACTCGTGGCAAGATTTAATGAGCAGATTGAGCCCATCTACGCTCTGCTTCGTGAGACAGAAGATGTTAACTTAGCCTATGAAATCCTCGAGCCAGAACCCACAGAGATTCCTGCCCTGAAGCAGAGGTGGGAACGTGCCTGGTCTTCTTTCACTGTGCTGCTTCCTTGTAGTGCTTTCTGCTGCTCTGTGGCTTTCCCAAACCTCATACAGCCTCTGGCTGCACTGAGAACTGACTTGTTCAGCACCAACTATGCAAGCAACAGGCAGATTCCCCAAAGAATGTGTGGTTTATAAGAGGATAAAAGGCTGTAACCATTTTTTTTACTAAAGTAGGCAGATTACTGCTCTCCTGGTCAGCCTCCTGCGTTTAGTTTTCTGTGGGATGGGGTACTCAAATTACCTGCATCTTGCCATGCTGCAGCTGGTATAAATACCAAGCCCTTGCCTCAGTATTTAAGAAATGCAAACTATAGCTGTTTGGCAAAGCTCTGAAGGTGCCATCTACAGTGTCCTGTTTTTATCTTTCATCTACTGCTTCTGTGTCTGCCCAGCTTTTCAAACTAAGCTTACCTGCATTCTACATTTTGCATTTCAAATCCACACACAACTTTCTAGTTCAAAGGCATTACTGGTACTAAGGGTATTTTTTTTTGCTTCTGATTTTCTTCTACTTCTTACACATTTCCTCTCTTCAGGAGAAGACCATATTATAGTCAAAAACTCTTTAAAATGTTCCTGCCCATGGGGAGATGACACTTTCTTTCAGAACATTCCTAGCTGTACAAAAAACAGATGATGTTTAAATAATGCAGAAAGATGTAGGGAGCTGTCAGTTTTGTCAGCTGTGGTGAAGTGTGATGCACTTCTCTCTGTTTAAAAAAGTTAATTAAACACATGGGGGGGATGTCTCATGAGGAGAAGCATTCCCACTGTGCCTTAGGGTGCTTGGCTTTAGTGGGAGAGCAAGCAGGATACTCTTTTCTTTTTCTCTCACACTAACCTTGAGAGAGAATGTTCCTTATATATTCACACTAGACAGTTTCTAATTAAGATAATGATACATTATACGTCTATCATAAGCTTTTTCTAGCCAAGAAGGTAGCTAATTTTTGTCATCATTCTGATAGAAAACCAAGCAATAGAGAGAAGGAAAGAGGTTTTTTCCAAGGTCACTCAACATGTCTTTGGTGATATGGGGAGTCTTTGAAGCCTTTATGCCCAAGCTGAACCGCTAGGCTTAGCTTGAAAAACCCTTTTTGTAGGTTGAGCAGTAGAACTAGGATAATCCCCCCCAAAAAGAGAGTAATTTCTCAGTCTTCACCTTCTGTGCACAAAAAATTACCACAGCAGAAGTCTGGTGCAGTCCCATGATTAAATAGCAACACCCACTTACTTGACTCTTAAATACTTAAAAAACATTGTAAATGATTAATTACTCAGTGCAAGGAATGACAAAATAAATAGGCGTCTTTTTAAATGCTTACTTGAACGCAACTTACTTCAGCATGTACAGTGATTTAATTATTTATTAAATCTCATTAATTCAAAGCAGCTAATTGCATGAAAGTGCTGCTGTGAGATTTTTTTTTTTTTTTTTCCTAAAGTGCCAAACCCTGGGTTATTTATTCTGTCCATTTTTATGGAGTCTTGAGTGTCTGAAATCATTGACAAAAGTGTCATTTGATGATTCCAAAACGAGCAGGAAAGGTTGAGAAGTGCCTCCATCTTCTCTTTGCACCAGCACAGGCAGCTTCATGTGTTTTCAGGAGAGCTACAACTGTAAGCAACCACACTGGCATTGCATAACTGTCATTCACTTGCTGTGGGAAACTGGGAAGATCTTAATTTATATTTTTCCAGGACTGCATTAATTTTCTTAATCTTGGCAGAGCGTGAATGAGCCCGCAGGTTTTGAAAGAAGCCTGCTTTACCCAGGCCCCTCTCTGGGGTTTTCTATAACAGATAGATTTTAATGACCTCTCACCATTTTCGTATGTCAAAATAGCATGATTTTTATATAACAAAAATAATTCACAGAATTATTTTTTGTGCTTATGCTGTCATGGGTTGTCTGCTGCGGAGCTGAGGCGCTTAATAGCAAATAAGTGAAAAAGTGCTTTATTTCAAACATGGCACAAAAAGACTTATTCCCACTATGCAAGACTTTTTCTTAATAATCTAGGCAGGATTGGAATGAAAATTCTGGGTTGTTTCCCTATTGCAGTGTGATTTCTCTGGGCCATGCCTCAGCTATGTCAAGAATTATTTATGTCACCTTTAAAGGCTGCAGACTACTCAGTAAGGGATTTCTGTCAGGGTACAACATCTGTTGGGTAGAGAGCAAATAAAACCATGTCTGTGCCACTAAGCTGCCACTGTCTGGGCAGTTCCTGGTTGCAGGATATCATGGAATGTCTAAACCTAGGTGAGGGAAAGGAGATCATGGATCCATGGGAGAGTTAAGAATGAATTTTGTTTGCTCTGTGCTGCTCGTAAGGCAGGTCACACATCTGGCATTTTGTTGATGTCTGATCCGTGGTGTCTAATCCTGTACTTTGGTGCAGAGTTGCTGAAGAGTAGGATCTCTTCTGGCAGTAAGGAATATTCCCCTGATCACATAGCCTTTAGGGGTTGCTGAAGCTTACCAACAGGGCTGTAGAATCTGCAGTTGCACAGACAGGGAAGTAGATTGAGACACAGTTTGCAAAGCTCACTGGGGTTCAGAAGTAGAAAGTGTCTAGATGGTTCTGCTTAAGTGGGAGACGTTGCAGTAGAGGGCAACTCATACTGCGGGTGTCTCTTAAAAGTTGTTACTTCTGTTTTCCAAATGTTCCTGAAGTCATGGAATAAATGTTTTGCTGCTAAATGACACCACATAGGAAAAAAGGTCCATTTCAGGCAGGCTGATGGTGGCCTCTGTGGTGGTGGGAAAGGTATTAATAGGCAATTCCTGGCTCTCCTGAGCGTTCAGTTGTCACGCTGCGGTCGTGGGGAGGGAGAGCTTGAGGGAAAGCTGCATTGTGTATCTTTTGAGGAAAGTGGATTACGTAAAATCGTCAGGGAAACGCTGGATAGAGACTTCTATTGTGTGGGAAGCAGAGTGGTGCTTTTCACAGAACACACGCCTGTCTCGGGGAGCTGAAAGGTACCAGCACTTGAAATAACGCGCTGGGAAGATGGTCTCTGTGTGGTTCTTCAGGTTATATAAGCAATACATGTGCATGAGTCTCCTGCCCCAGAATCAAAGGCTGCTGTGAAGCTCTCCTGGTGAGGCTGGCTGCAGGAGAGAACTGATTAGTGTGTGGATGCATGCTAAAATGGATCTGTGAAGTATTTTGCTAACAGACCCAGCAGGATCACTGTTGGGAGTCTGCAAGTAGTTCTCAATCCAGACTGTGGCTGAGCACACTGGTGTTTCTGTACCTGAGGAAGAGAGATGATCACTTACCTGCATGTTTTCCCATCACTGTTTACCCCTAAAAATCCAGCAGAATTTGTTCATCAAGCAGTGGTTAAGTCTGTGCTTAATGAATAAATAGTAATATTTTAAAAAAAAAACATATTACTTTGGTCTTCCCCAACTACAACCTTATTTTAAGTTTCTCATTTGGAGGAAAGGACATTGGGTAGATAGCAGTGACTGAACTGTGCTCTCTGACAACTTCTGACAGCAGAGCAGAGACACGGTGAGTATCTGTGATAGATTTGCTCTAGACAAAAGGAGGAAGAGTGGAGGCAGGTCTCTGTTACCCATGGAAAGCTATAGGTGCCTCTGGCAATGAGTTGGCTGAAATGATATGCCTGAGGGTGGGTGCAGGGCACAGTGAGTCTGTTTCTCTGAACAAATTAAATGTGACCACTCCTCCAGTTCAAAATCATATCTGGTTTCCCCACCCAGAGAGCCGTGAGTTTTCCATTCCGCTGGTTTCCCTCATCAACCTATGTATAGCAGCACAGGACAGAAGAGAGTATTTTGGGCTTATTGCCATTGCTGTGCAGAAAATACTACACTTGATGTCCTCTTTCCATCAGATCCAAGCAGGAATGGTTCTTCACCAGTTTCCTGAGCTAGAGGAGCCTGGAGGCAAATAATGCTGTCTGCAGCTCCTCTCAGAAAAAAAAGGAGGGCTAGGCATTGACTGCCATGCCATTCACATCAGTCATCATGTTTGTTTCTCCAGCTTTTCCACAATCAAGACAGTTCTGTCTTGCCTCCATCACCCCATCACCACAAAGGCCTTTGCCCAGCTGTGGTCCTCTGTTTTGAAGCTGCCTTCTCATCTTGAGTCTTCCCACAGGGCTGTGTCTGTGGGTAGTATAGATCTCCTGTGTAACACAGGAGATGTGACTTACCATGTGCATTGTCACTCACAGTTCAAGCAAAAGTTAGAACTGTGTTTTTCATGGTGAATTAACTCCTTCATGAGTTCACAGAGCTGAGCATGGGCCTACCATTGGGCTTGCTTAAACTGTACTGCTTTTTTTATGCTGTATGTGATTAGTGTGGGAAGGCCAAAAAGGCTTTTCCAAACATCAGATTACTGTTTGACTGTGTTTTGCTGCTGTGGCCTTTATTTCAGAGTATTCTGGGATTTTATGTTGATATTATGTCAGTTCATCAGCAGGTTTAGTGCTGCCTCTTCTTTCCAGTGTCTGTTGGTGGAAATTGCCATGACCTCATGTAGGGTTTCCCATTAAGAGTCCCCAAACCAGGATGCTGGTGTAGAAGTTGCTGGCACCACGTTTTAGAAATGAGAATGCAAGTTCTCAGTGCAGATCACGGGAGGTAACTATTGAGTTTTCCAGTGCTGGCCAAGGAAGGGTTTGTTCTGAGCACTGTTTTTTTGTCTCTTTGACTTTTATGTAGCAAGGAGCGTGCAGCTGGTGCCGGTTCAGGGACAGCAGCTGGCCTTGCAGGTGGACACCATCGGGAGGCATGGACTACAAAAGGACCATCATATGAGGACTTGTATACCCAGAACGTTGTCATCAGCATGGAGGATCAGGAGGATCTTAACAGGCCTACATCTGAAGGAAAGCCAGTCAGAGAAAGACCAATTTGGCTACGGGAGAGCACGGTGCAGGGGGCTTATGATCCTGATGAAATCAAAGATGGTAAGAAAATCCATAGGGCAGAAGTACTGCTCTGCTTATGTGATGGTCTTAGAATGCTGTCAAAACTATGTCCCCTTGTGTCTGTACAGCTGCTGCTCCCAGCACTCCAGATTTTGTCTGCTCCCCTCTGTCATGCAAAGCACCTGTGTGTATGTAGACATGGAAATCTTGATTTATTAGATTCAGGATTGATATTTAGATCAGTAAAGCTAAGTTGTTCTCAAAATTGTTTGTAGGCTTCTAAAATGTTAATTATCTGCTATGACTCCCACCTTGAGAATTTATTGCTTCTAGGTGGAGGTCTTTCAGTTTCATCTAGAAAGCTGCCCTCCTAATAGCTCACTGCTGAAAAATGACATTTATTATCATTCAGTTACTCTGAAGCCTACCGAACCTGCCAGCAGTGTTCATGTGCTTCCAGCTGCCTTCTTGCCAATTGTTTTTCAAAACATGTTATATGAAGAATATGCCAGAAATAAAGCTTCTAGAAGTACAGTAGGAAGGTCTGTCACCACGGCAGATCAATACTGCTTTCTGTTTGCTTCTCCTTATCTCTGCTTTTACATTCATTCATTTATGTTGAGGTCAGGTTGTCCATAGACCATGGACAAGATCTTGTAACCAATAGCAGAAACATTTTGCTTGGGCAAATGTGTTATGTAGACTTATACTCTAAAAAAAGCAGAAAATCGAGACCCTTTATGATCTTTCATGAAGCTGTTGATTCCCTGGAAAGAGAAGATGGCAAAAGGAAGCATGAGACCCTGGAGCCAGTACACTCAGAAGAAGAGTGGAATATGTCAGTATAGAACAAGTTAATAAAATGGATGTGAAATAATGGTCAGAAGATATCTAGTGATCTTGTTTGCATGTAACATCTTTCAAGCATACAGATCCCAAAACATTTTCCAAACAGTATTAAACAAAGCGAGGTGATTGAAACAACTTCCTCCTACCGTTTGTAGCAGATGTTGTTGTTACTCACCAGCCATGGTGAATTCTCACCCTGGTGTTCTGCTAGACATTCAATTCACCTGTAGTTTTGAATTGTCTCCTGACAATTTTGTCCTGCACAGCATGAATGTTTCTCAGATGCCACTGAAGGACATGGAGGGGGAGTCTGTTCCCTCACAGCACAATGGCACCACTGCTTCACCTCCACTGCTGCTGGAGATTAAAGAGAGAGAGAGAGAGTGGAAATAGCCTGAAACTGCTGCTGCAACACATTTCTGTAGCTCTTGTATGACACAAATAGATAAAAAGCAAACTTGTATCTGTTGACAGAAAAGGTGCTGCTTGGGTCTGGCAGGTACAGTTCCCACAAGCAAGGGACAGCCCCACTCCTGAGCCACAAAGTCAGACTCTGTGGAGCTACCCCATGCTGTGGCCTCCACAGCTCTCAATGTGGTGAGCTACAATACTGTCTTGGGGATGTTCTCCAATCACCTCTTATACTCTACAGTTACAACCAAGCTGAGCACAAGGCTGCCAACACAACACTTTCATTCTTCCTTTCTTCCAAGAATTGTGCCATTAGATTAATAATAACATTTGCATCCATCACCCATTACTACAACTTCATTTAAAATAAAAGCATGAGTCCAGTTAAGTTAGGGGTGGGTCTTTTGGCCTTTATTTTACCACAGGATTGAAGTGACTGCAAACTCCCCTGGGTTTTAGTGCTAAATGCAGAACTTGCTTCCTTAGTTCACCTGTTTCTCAGCACATTTTTCATGCTAAGCTGAAAAATGTTGCCAGTACAGTTTTGACCTTGGAGGAAAGGCATAGGTGCTGGGTGCCTTGACGTGGTGCTGAAACTGTGAAGGTCCAGGTCTTGGAGAAGCAGGCAAGCAGCATTAATGTATGAAGGTGGAATGACAGCACCTCAGCTCCAGAGGCAGCAGCTTCAGGTGAAAGAGAGAAAATTTGTCACAGGGAGTCTGTCCTACTTTTTTAGGCCTTGTTTTTTACACAAGGTTCTCCGTATTTAATTTTTTTCTTGTTTTTTTTCTTTTCTATAATGACTGTAGATTTTATGGGTGCTGGGTGGACTCAGAGTCCTCTAGTCCAAATACAGGATTAGGAGAAGTTTTCTGCAGAATGCCCCTTTTTGAACAGAATTTTACCTTTTGAATCTATGAACTGGAGACACTGTGTCTACCCAAGCCATGCCTAACCCTGTCAGTCATTATACAGCCAAGCTTATTGAAGGAGAAACACAGGCTGTGTGTCTGCCAGCTGGGAAACTGCAGTCCCTTTCAAATCAGAGGTCCAGGTAGGAAGCCAGAGAGACTGACTGTGTTTCAGCTTGGCGAGCAGATGCTGGTTTAATGCAGCCTTCCGTGCTGAGCTGTGCAGCTTGGCAGCAGGCTGTAAACTGCCTCTGCTTCCTATGGTAGATCCCACTAGATTACATTTCAGTAATGAGCTTTTTCCCCTTCCTGCCTGATAGATGCACCTCTGAGCTTACCAGAGACAGCTACTTTGAGTGTTTTATGACACGTGGTTTCTTCATAGTCCCTGTCTGCCTGGATTCATCTGCTTCTCCATCTCAATTCTTGTAGATGGGGAGTTCAACATAGCAGGGCTTGGTTTTGGTTTTGGTTCTGGTTTGGGCTTATGGTCTGTACCAGTAAGACTCTACATTCTTTATTATCACCACAAGTCCTCCAGGCTGTGGTCATACAACGTGGAAACAGAAAGGCAAAAATGAAACAGCCTCTGCTTGTTCACTCATGAAGCAACACAGAGATCCTTGCTGTTTCTGTGACAAGCACCATCATTAGGTGGATGATGTGGGAATCTCTGACTTGTGTCATTGTTGGGTGCATAGTCTGAGTATCTGGAAGCCCAGATTTAGGTCTCAGGGACTGTTTTCTGGTCCACAGTTGGGAAAGTGCATCAGCCCAGCTGTGGGGTGGTGCCTGAGTTGAGCCCATCATGCATTTGTTTTCTTCTCTTGCAATGTGCTCCTGACTTAGGCTCCCAGCTAGGAGCTCCATTGACTCCAGTCCTTCTAGATGGAGGAAAGTGTCCATACTTGCTCTGTTATGAAAGAAACCATAACTGTCTCTTGTCTTTTAAGGGAGAGGAGGAGCTGCCTTAGAGAAATGGTGTGACTCGGCCAGGCATGCCCAGTGGCAGTAGTTAATACAATTCCAGAAAGCCTTCAGGGCTGCTACACAGATCCCAGTGAGGAAACAATCATTCTTTTGTGTCTTCTTGCAGGGGGCCAGGATCTGGATACCTTCCAGGAGCGTGAGGAGGGCCGGGTATCTCTGGATGATAATGAAGAGGTGATGCGTGCCCTCCTTATCCATGAGAAGAAGACCCCTTCTGCTTCAACAGTCAGCGTTGGAGGTGCTGCTCCCCTCTCTGGTGCCAATGCTAGTGACTCTGAGAGTGAGACAAGCGAGTCAGAGGAGGAATCCCCTCCTCGCCCTCCCACCACGGCCACCACAATATACGGGCTGGAGGATGAGGAGGAGGATGAAGAGTTTGAGGTGGTGGCAGAAGACCCCACTGTCACAGTGGCTGGGCGTCCACACTCCTACAGCCAAGTGAGTCAGCGCCCTGAGCTGGTGGCCCAGATGACACCCGAAGAAAAAGAGGTTTACATAGCCATGGGGCGACGCATGTTTGAGGATATGTTTGATTAACTGCTTCCTGCCATGGTATTTTTTAAAAAGTTATTAATTTTTAGTCCAGAGACTACCTAGTGAAACAGAAGACTGAAGTGCATCTTTCCTCCCCTGTGTGCAGGGACGCCGTGGCTCAGGGCTGCTAATCTCGGGCATCTTGCCCACCAGAGAGGGGGAGCAGGAAGGCTGCATGTGCCAAAACAGTTAGGGGAGAAGTCTCAGAAGTGAGGATGCTTGCAGGGTAAAAATCTGCTTTAAGGGTGCCCTGCGTAGGCACAGTTTTAACTTTTTCCAAGGCTCCAGCAGCTGGCTCCCCGATTGCTTCGAGTTGATTTTTGTTGCATATTCTGGTGAAGTCCACATCCCTGCTCTCAGAGGATGCAAGTGCTCCCTGGTCTGATCAGAATGCTCTCGGCATTACAGCTGCCTGTGCTCAGTGAGGGGAGAGCAGAGGGAAGCACTTGTCTGCTGATGGCAAGTTTGTCTGCTGATGGCAAGCTTGGGCATGGCTTGTAGCTGACTTCCTGCCAGCAGCCACTGGCCACCAGAGCCGGCTTATTTTCTAAGCAGCCCTGTGGGCAGCAACCTCTTCTTGCTCCTGTTCACTCTTTACTAGTGAACTCACTTTACTAGCCTACTCACTCTTTACTTTACTCAGCAGCTCAAGGTCAGGTGTAACTTGAAACACAGAGAGTGAAAGCCTTGGCAAGCAGACGCAGTCACTCTTTGTCAGTGTAACAAAAGCCCTTTGTGGATCCGAGCTGTCAGAGTGCTCTGACTTATCAGGAGATACCTTCCTTTTCCAGTGTTGCTGCCTGTCACTTCTGCCCAGCACTGTTCAAACTCTGGTGTTGCTGAGGGTTCAGAGTGGGCAGGGCTGCAGCCAAGCAGTGCCAGAGAAATAGCTTTGCTGGGTTGGATTGGCGGTCACACAAGGGCTGTATCATTTTAAGAGGAATTATGCAATTTTGAATTCTGCTTTGGCACACTCTTTTACCGTAGAAAAACATTTATCGGTGCCTACAGAGCAATATTGTATTTTTAATGCTTTTCTCTTTCAATTGAAAAATGTTGGTTTTTAAAATTGTTGTTTTCCTATCAAGTACTACAGTGAAATAAAATTATAAAAGAATTTTGTGTTCCAGAGGGTAGAGGCAGTATTATGTGATGTGATGTTTCCACGGGCAGCGTGAATTTGCTGTTCACTGCGACTGTAAATCTGTTTTATACTAACTATGCTTTCTATGTTCTGCTAACCTTGCAATGCCTCCTTTGTGGTTTTATTTTCAGCATCTTGATACTCTGAACCCCATCTTTTTCTAAGTAGTGTTTTAAATTTGCTTTTAAGCCATTTTAAAGAAGAATAAATAAACAAACTTCTCCCCGTTGTTGTTTTCCAATTTGTCAGGTATCTAGCTGGAAATGTTTATCATTTTGATTTACTCAACTCAAGAAAACAAAACAATTTCAGGCTTTCCTTTGAGGGAAGGACTATTTGAAACCTCTCAATTATATCACTGCTGCACATTTTGTATTCCTCACCAGAGCTTCCCTTGAATGGAATCTTCTGAACTTCAGGGAAGGGCATTTCATTAGACTGGTGCTGTGGGAGGCCCTTTTTGATCAATACTTTCATTCCTTTCCTCCTTCCTTGAGGGAAGCAATAGGCTGATGGAAGGATGTCTCACAGACATTGTATAGTTAGTTAAAATGGTATTCTTGTGTAGACAGACTTCCAAGATCTGGTATCGAGCTTCTAGGTGTCAAGCCACCGAGCTGATAAGTGAGATTCAGTAACCAGCTAACATTAAAAAAAAAAAGTGCTGTACCAATTCTATCTTGATTTCATCTGGTTAAATTCAAGGTTAGGACTGGGGAAAAGCAGGTGGCTTTACAAGGAGGCAGAGACAGAAACTGAGAACTAATCCTGAGTAGAACTGCTCATGCTCATAACCCACCAGTAATTCTACTGAGCTTTTAGCCTGCAAAATTGAACAGTAGGTTTATGAAAGCTAAAGTGAAGAATTACTGGGTTTTACTATATTCTGCATAATCATCTATGAAGTTAGTGGTAGTACTTGTTTAATTATGGTTTTTATGGCAGTTGTAATTTTGGTTGTTCAGCAAGGCATGTCCTGCACATGAGGGAATCAGAGTGGTGGTTTGTGGGGCATGCCTTCCATCTCTCATCCATCACGTGCAGCCCTTGGGAGGACTGGGGAGGTCCAGATACAGAAGCAGAAGCCACCACTGTTTCCTGCCCTCTCTTAACAGCTTCTGGTTTTCGGAAAGGATGGATGGATGGCTGCTCTGCTCTGCTCTGTTCCAACCAGCCAGGGCTGTTGTCAGAGGACAGCTATGGGCTGCTACTGCCCTGTCACAACACACACTGCTCAAACATACAATAGTGCCTTTTTTCCCTAAAACTGAAGCAGGGCTTTGCACACATGCCAGAAGAGGAAGAACAGCAGCTGCTGCAAGCGAAGCCAGTCACTGCCAGGAGGTTGGTGCTAATGCAAAGATAAAGCCATCAGTTCTGAGGAAAGGCCCAGCCATTTCCTCTGGCTGCTGGACCACATGTATTGCATTAGCGCTAACCCAATAATGCCATGAGTGTGGTTGAGCACTAAAAGTCTTCCTGAGTGAATGTTCTAACCCCATTCAAACCAGTTTCTGTGTCTGCTTTCAGCCTAAACTGTATTTTATCTCATGAGTCTGCTTGAGGCCAGGGCACTGCAGCTCAGGCTAGAAAGAAAAACACATTTCTGAAACTGCTTGTGCTCGGTTTCCCAAAAGCCAGAGGGGCTGGGTGCCTCTGCCAGCCTTGCTGGAGCTCCCTCTGCCCCTGCTCCCATCACAGGCAGGGAAATGGCAGGAGAGTGATGTTCTCCCTGGCCCAGCACAGATCAGTGAAGCTGCTGATGGGGGGGAAGATCACTGTCAATGCCGGAAAATGGGAATGTTTTAATCTTTTCTACTAAGCTCTCAAAAATGGTATTCCTCCATCCAACTTTTCTTTCCCTGTGTTGCTGCCTCCTTCAAACAGACTCAGATTAAACAGACTGTTGCGCTGTGAGAGCCGAGGGATTTGAAGATCCCCTGGAGAAAGGGCAGAAAACCAGCATCACCTCCTCCCTGACACATCTAAGGAGCCCTGTCTCAGTGATGCCTGCTGTGGCAGACCTGCTGCAGAGAAGTTTGACAGGGCCTGGAGTGGGGAGCCGCCAGCTGTGCCTGGCTCTCTGTCTCCTGCTGTTTCTCTTACCCCTTAGGAGGAAAAAGATCTCAAGTATCCACTGGAAGACAAAGCCTTCATGGATATGGAAAGTTTATGGTCAGTTAGAAGGACGGGTCAGCAGCGGGGCAAGTGAGCAGGCTGTCCAGTGTGCTCTCCTGGGCGAGCTGTGGAAGGCAGACAGCCACATACTGTTCCTCTGCTCTGGTCTGTGTTAACCTGAACAAGCTGGTCCTGTGGAGGACGGGGTGTCACACAGTGACACAGAAGATTGCTGTGAGCTGCTCCAGGACTGGTCATTGGAAGCCTTGGGCAAGGTAACCCTGTCCCTGGCTGGTTCACAGAAGGCTTTGGAGTATTGATCTAAGCATGAAGAGCTGAGGATTCCTAAGCAGCAGCATACACTCCAGTTTAAAGTGCATTAACTGTGAGTCAACACAGCCTCTTCTGCAGAAGCACTGGAGCTGGGGCTGAAGAGCAGCTTCTGTCAGCTGAGTTGCTTCCAGAATAATGATCAATATTTATAAAGTCCAAGGAGATCATCACTCATGCAGTCTTGATGGGAGGAGAAGCCAGGCACTTGAAGCTGTTTAAGATGTGGTTGCACAGAGAGC
This sequence comes from Florisuga fusca, assembly GCA_038090715.1. Classification (NCBI taxonomy): domain Eukaryota; kingdom Metazoa; phylum Chordata; class Aves; order Apodiformes; family Trochilidae; genus Florisuga; species Florisuga fusca. Next base: position 50,304,710 of record JAAWXA010000004.1, on the reverse strand, counting down.
CATGGAGGGGCTGCTGCCGAAAAGGAGTGGGAGCCCAAGGCACGGGGGGCAATGTCTGACCAGGAGCTGGTGCTCCTGGAAAGCTGCCTGCCTGCTTCCCTGCGCTTCCCAGCGGAGAGCAGAGCGACGGGCTGTCCAGGAGCACATCCCCATCACTCTGTGGCAGAGCTAGTTTCTCTCTCTTTCAAAATTATCCAGGGACATCTGGGCTTTTGCCCCTTTGTTTGGGACACCTAAATGAGCGGCCAGGAGGTGGTTTCTTATTTACCAGCATTAACTGGATTGAGAAAGAGAATTAACCCGATTTATATTTAAACAAAAAAGATTTTTGGAAGCGACTGCTATATCGTTTTAAAACATATTAAGGACAGCAAGTACTTGTGCAATCCTCCTGGAAGCCGCAGCCAGAGAGTCTCTGAACAAGATGCTCCAAATATAATAGGTATTTTGTCTTAAAATACATTTCTGACCTAAATATAATTTAATTTCCATCCCTTTGAACAGTTTCATGCTAATGAGCCAGCCAGGAACGGCAGAGAGGAGGCTGAGCCAGCCGCATCGGAAGCGTCTCAGCTCCACCGCAGTGCGTTAGGGAGAGGCGCGGCCCCTGCTCCCCGCCCGCTGCGCACCGCGCACACTGCGCCAGCGCTGCCCCCCCTGGAGCGGCACAGCCGCCGGGCAAAACCTCGGGATGCTCAGCATCCCTGGAGGAACAGGCAGGGGGCCAACATGAAAATTCAGGCCGATCAAATATTGGTCCGTGAGGACTGATGTTCGTGTAAAAAAACAACCAACCAACCAACCAACCAAAATAAAAACAAAAAAAAATATTAAAAAATTAAACAAAACGAAACAAAAGACAAACAAAAACAAAACAAAAATAATTTGAAGTTCGTGTAAAAAAACCCAAACAACCAAACAAACAAAAAACTAACTTTAAAATTTAAAAGCAAAACAAAAAAAACAAAAAACAAAAACAAAACAAAAAAAATTTTTAAAAAATAAAGAAAAAACCAAAACCCAAAAATAGCCATAATAAGAATATTAAGAAAAAAAAAAAAAAACCACAAACCAAAACCAAAACAAAAATAATTTTAAAAATTAAGGAAAAAATCAAAACAAAAAAGCCCAATAATAATAATAAATAAAAATAAAAACAAAAAACAAAACACGTTTTAAAAATAAAGAAAAAAACAGATCCAAAACCCAATAATAATAATAATTTTTAAAATTTTAAAAACAAAAACAAAACATCAAAAAAATATTTTTAAAAGAAAAAAAAAAATCAAAACCAAGCCAAACCAAAAACCAATCAAAACCAAAAGTATGCCTGGCAAGGAGGAAAACCCACATCTGGTACAGATGTGATTAAAGCCCTGTCATACTTCTTCCTTCCTGTTTTTCACCTGGAATCCTCACTGCCAGCCTCCGCCACCACTTTCTGGAAGAAAAGGGGTGAGCAGTGTCAGTTTTGCAGGTAGCTAAAACTGTGCATAGAGCTGAGAAACCTGACCCAGCTCCACCTGCTAACGGGATCCTCCTGTCCTTAAGCGTATTTTTTTTCTGTGGTTCTGACAGTGGAAATCTGCCTGATCCAAGGCCAGGATTGTTAGGCACTGTTAGCAGTGTCCCTGCTTTTCCCGTGTCCTTTTAACACATGTTGATGGGGGGAGGAGGGAGAACAGCATCCCAGGTACCATTCCCTGGTTGCTACCAGCTGACCTGGGTACACTTGCAGTGTCTGAACCAGCCCTGTCCCATATCAGGGGGACACAGGTTGGGTCATTTTGATCAGATTATCCACACCTGCTCTTTCCAAAGTCCGTGGTTGTTTTCCCAGTCAGTGCTGAAGGGTGCTCGTTAACTCCTCTGTGATTACACACACTTGTGTCAATTGAAAATGAAGTTTTAATCCCTTCACCACCACCAGCCAACTACTCTGGCTTGTGCCACATCTATTCTGGGGGCATGTGGCACTGTCACGCTGCAGCTGAGATCCACCATGCAGCTCTCAGCCACAACTGCCCCCGCTGTACTGCATCCTGGCAGAGAAACTTGATGAAGGACGGGGCAGGTGCATGTCTTCTCCAGAAGTGAGGCTTGGGTTTGGGGACATTGCCTACTAGACTCCTAATTTCCTACAGCAAAGAAGGAAGTGGCATCAGCCTCACACTTGTAACTCCCTCACATGCAGCCTTTGCTGCTGGAACTAGATGTGATTTGGTAGGGCTGGATTTCATTTTTATTTTTTTAACCCTTGTTCTTTTTGTCCCCTGGCAATATTTTGGGTGGCTGCTGGTGATGTTTCCCTGCTGCTTGTAACAAACAAACAACTTTTTTTAATGCAAATGGGGCTGTAAAATCTTTTTAGGGAGATGTATCTGCTCTCCCTGCACTGTCACCACAATTACTTGTCCTTTGCCATTCAGTGTTTTCTTCCAAGAAGAAGTGCTTTCAACATCTCCCAGCCCTTCTGGTGATGACAAGAGATGAAAACTATCCTCATTACATGGGGAAGATTGGAAGGAAATGGGGTTAGCAGGAAACGCAGCCTTTAGAATAGAACGTGCCTTGAGAGAATTTTAATCTTCCCAAACTCTCACAGGACACATGGGTGCCTTATCCAAGAAAAGAAAAATACAATATACTGCAGAGAAACTTGTCTCATGATGCATTTATTCTGGTGTGTTCCCTTGCCTCAGAGCCTGTTAGGAAAGGTAATATTCTCCCAGTGTGCCAAGCTCTTGGGTGTAATACAAAGACATCAGAAAGGTTGCGAGTTAACAACCACTTTCAGCAGGAGCCTGCAGGTCCATGTGAATGATCTGGCTCCTACTTTCACCACACTGGAAGATTCAGTGCAAGAGAACCTCGCAGCAATGAGCTGTAAAAACGAGTTTGCTGCCACATTATAAACTACCTCTTCCTTTCAGTGTTTCATCTGAGTTTGCTGGGATGTCTGTGGATGATAAAGAAGTACATATAGTCATGCAGGGGGCTGCCCAGCCCTCCTGAAATATGTCTCTTTGGGAACATTAACAGATAAAGAATTTTGCACAGTTTAGGTAGGAGCTACTGCCAAGAGCAGCAAATAACAGTTAAAGTTTCTGTTCTCTAGACAGTCACATCATGGCAGCCTGTCTGAAGTCTGGAGTAAAAGAGTTTATCTCCACAGAAACAGAGGTGGATTCTTCCAGCTGGCCAGGTGTCCAAACGCCACATTTTCATCCCTTTCAGTGTTTTTGGTGGTTTTTTAAACCCTGTCTTTTTTGCTCCTCATGCAGCAGGCACTAGCATCTTCGATGCACCAGTGGGGTCGGTGCTACCCTGGACTGAAGAGATCTGGCTTGGCAGTGTACTAATGAACTCCTTGGGGGTTTGCTAATTCACATGCTAATGGAGTCTGCCCCGGGAAAGGTGTGAGTCAAGCCATTAGAAATACTGAAAACAAGCCAAATGATTACTGTGGGTGGAAGCACTTTTGTTCAGGTGGTCAAAACCAATGAACAGGAGATGAATGGCTCCCGGTTTGCAGAAAGTGTCTACTGCATTCAAGTCTGCAGTGGACATAAAAACTGCTTCATATCTACCTCAGCAATAATAATTTTAAAAAGCATCAACGTTAGAAATCCATGGTGGAAGGGAAATAAATCATACATTACTAAGGTTTTATTTGTAAAGTTAGCTGAGTAGAATGGGGCAGTGAAACTGGACTTTTCTCTGCCTGATATGAAACACCCTTTGGCACCAGGGGAAGTAACAACAAAGTGGAAATGGCAACTGCTCTGACCCCATGAATTGCCCTGAATGGGAAAACCCTGGGTGTTTTAGCACTTGAAGGAGCCAAACGTTCAGTGAGAGCAGTGCAGCCTGTGCCATGGCAGCAACAGCTGCAGAAGCAGAGAGAGAGCTGTTTGATTCATGTACCCGTGCTGATCCTCTGGTTTTTACAGGAGCCATGGCTGTACTGCAGGATTCATGGAGCACGTTAGTGGAAAGAGCCACACGCAGAACGTGGTCTGCTCTTGTTCCTTCCTGGCCTCACCACTTTGCTCTCTCTTATCCCAGCCCTCCTCTTGTATTTTGAAAAGGCAAAATACTAAGAAATTAATTTGCCCATGAGACTGGGAGAATGAACCAGAAGATACCCAAGCCTGTAGTCTAATGGCAAGGAATCAAGGAGAACAGGTGGTTACAGGTGAATCTCTGTCCACCTGATTGGTAACTTCTCCTCACACTAAGGGCTGTAACTTTACAAAATCACAGAAGCCCACCCAGAAGGGCTGAGTTTGGAAGGGATCTCTGGAAGTCATCTGGTTCAAATCTCTTGCTCAAGTAGCACCACCTGGAGCAGGCTGCACCCACAGTCATGTCAAGATGGCTTGTGAATATCTCTAAGGATGGAGACTCCACAACCTCCCTGCGCAACCTGTGCCAGTGTTTAGTCCCCCTGACAGTAAAAAAGTTCAGACGGATTCTCTTGTGTTCCAGTTTGTGCAGTTTGTCTCTTGTCTTGTCACTGGAGAAGTGCCTGACTCCGCCCTCTTTCCACCCTCCATTCAGGCATTTATATGTAGAGGCAACCAGGTGAACACCATCAGGTGTTGCCAGTGAGGAGGAGGAAGGCATGAGCTCCTGTTAAGCCCACCTGTGCCCAATTAGGGCTGGGCCCAACTGCGCATGAGCAGAACTGGGGGACCAATAAAAGGTGGGCCTTGAGAAACCACCATGACTCACTCCTGAGCAGCCTGAGGAAGAGGATAGTTGACTCTGGAGCATTAGTACTGAGATAGACTGACTGATTCTAAAGGCAACTTTCGGAGTGCTGTTCTTACACCTTGGTAGAAACACCCACTGGACCTCAAAACACTGTGGTCCAGGAAAGGATTGTCTGCAACATCTGGGGGAGAATGCGGACAGCGTGCCCAGGAACTACCATGGAGCAGAAGATCGGCTCTTTCTTTAATGCCATCCTGAAGCTCGTCTGTACCAAGCCCAAGGAAGGCGTCTGTGTCATCATCTGCCTGGCTGTGCTGATGAGTCTGCCCCTTGTCGTCCTTGTTGCATTAAGAAAAAAGATGGGGCCATCACCAAGCACCCCTGTAAGTAAAAAGCTTCCGGAGGGGCTGACGACACAGGTAAAGGAGCAAAAACTTCCTTTCCCGCTGCGTGGGACCTCTGGCAAGAGGTCGGAGACTTGCTGGAGGGCCTCTGCTCACAGGAAAGAGGTAAGAATACAACCTGCTTAGACGGGTCAAGGGGGGTGATAATTAATGCCCTAAAAGAAGTAAAAGCCGAGGCGAAGGCTGCTGCTACCATCCTTGCAGCGCTTTCGCCAGAAGGCCATGACGCGGCACCCCCAGCAGAAGCAAGGCCTACTGTTGTTCCCACAGCACCTCCGCTACCCACTCCTCCTCCTGAGGATGGTAAGCTTAGGAAGGCATTCTTAGGATTAGGGAACAAAGGCCTTGCTATCAAGGGCATGTCAGGGAAAGCACACCACTCGATAGCTGAGTTCCTGTCAGACATCAGGCCAGAGGAAGAGGCACCCGCTCCAAGCACCAAAAACAACGTGCAAGAAAATGCAAAAATGCCGACAGCCTGCGGCCCCAGTTGCTGCCTGAAACCACCCTGACATCACCCACCCCTGAAGAAGGAAAGGAAGCAGCCACCTCAGCCACCCCACCAGCTGCACCTGCTAGCTGGAAGGATGAAATAAAAACCCTTCTTGATCAGGCAATAAGGTGGTTGGATGATAGATAGGTTGGATGCTGCAACGCTTCACACCACTACAACTCGCCTTGCTCAATTACTCTGGAGACATCCGTCATGGAGCTCCAAAAAGCAGGGGCCTACAGGCCATTTGCCAGTTCTGCTGGATAGAAAGACCAATCGTTTCAGAGCATCCAGTGCCCAGTATCACAGTGTTCACTGATGCCAGAAAAAGGTCAAAAACGGCCGCCTGCATATGGCAGGATAAAGGACAGTGGAAACAACATTTGATTCTGGGCACCGATGAAGACAACCTGCAGACTATGGAGCTACTGGCTATCGTTTGGGCCTTACCGCAATGGCAACGCGCCCCCCTTATTATCTCTGACTCACAGTATGCCGTAGGAGTAGTGAATCGTATCAAGGATGCTCTTGTTAAACCGGTGCAAAACCAATGGTTGCTAGAACTCTTTCTTGCAAGGTCAATGGACAGGGCCCAAGCCATTGCTGTGTTTACTGGAAGAGGCTATAGCTGTGTCTCCACAGACTCCGGACCTCTTTGGGTACCCAGCAAATGGACACACCCTGCCATGACCGGATCCCCAAAGACATCCATATCTAGCAACAGTGCATCCTCCAACAATTAACTCGCACGTTTGGACTTATTCTCTTGCCCACTGTTTGTGTTTGTGTTCTTTTTTTATTTAAAAAAAAAAAAAAAAAAAAAAAATTGTAGAGGCAACCAGGTGAACACAATCAGGTGTTGCCAGTGAGGAGGAAGAAGGCGTGAGCTCCTGTTAAGCCCACCTGTGCCCAGTTAGGGCTGGTCCCAACTACACATGAGCAGAACTGGGGGACCAATAAAAGGTGGGCCTTGAGAAGCAAGCAGGGGCCACTCCTGAGCAGCCTGAGGAAGAGGATAGTTGACTCTGGAGCATTAGCACTGAGATAGACTGACTGATTCTAAGGGCAACTTTTGGAGTGCTGTCCTTGCACCTTGGCAAGAACACCTACTGGGCCTCAAAACACTGTGGCCCAGAAAAGGATTGTCTGCAACACTTATGTACATGAATAAGATGTCCCCTGAGCATTCCCTGCTTCAGGCTGGACAGAACCAGATGTTTCAGCTTTTCCTCAGATGAGAGATGCTTCAGCCCCTTTATCATCTTTGAGGTCCTTTTTTGGATTCTCTCCAGTATTGTCCACATTGTTATTCTTCTGTGGATCTCACAACTGGATACAGCACTACAGGTTTGGCCTCACCAGTCCTGAATAGAAGGGAAGGATCATGTCCCTTAACCTGCTGGCAATGCTTTGTCTAATGCAGCCCAGGATACTATTTGATGGCTCATGTTCAATTTGGTGTCCACCAGGACCCCTCAGATCCTTTCCTGCCAAGCTGCTTTCTAGCTGGGCAGTCTCAATGCATGCATATACTAGTGCATGGGGTACCTCTGCAGGTAAAGGACTTTGCACTTCCCCTTTCTGAACTTCATGAAGTTCCTGTCAGCCCATTTCTCCAGCTTGTTCAGATCCTTCTGGGTGGCAGCATGACCCCTGGGCCTGTCAGTCATTCATCCCAGTTTGGCATCATCAGCAAATGTGCTGAAGGTACACTCTGCCTCATCATCCAGGTCATTAATGATGATGTTGAACAGGTTTAGACTTGGTATTGACCCCTGGGGCACACTGCTAGTTACTCTCCTCTTACAGGCACAGGAGAGTGAAAGCTCCATTGCTGAAGGTGAGGGGGGGGGTCTTCTCCCCTTTGGCCCATCCTGAAGGACAGGGCAGGGATGTCCTATATGCATTTCTGAGGCAGTGCACGACTGCCAGGTGAAACTGCCCATGGAAATGGAGAGGAAAGCAGAGAAATATCAGGAGAGCAATAAACAGGGCACTTATCTCCTCCTTAATCACAGCCCAGCCTTGAGGAGGTCTGCAGGGAGAGCTAATGGATTAAATACAGGTATTAAATGAAATCTTGGAAGCATTTCCCTTACCTGGAAGGACTCAGAGGCTGGTGATATGAGGGAATGCTCCCAGTTTGTCTGGGCTGTAAGAGGCAACCAAAGGAGGGAGAGCTGCAGTTGTTAGCAGTCACCCATGGGATTTAATGACCTGGGTGTGCTCTGTTGATGCCTCGGCCAAACCTGAAATTTCCCAAGTATGCCTTCCAGCAATCCCAGATGGTCACAACAGGGTGTTCCTTCTCAAGTTGCTTTTAGCCTGAGAAGGAGATCAGTGTTTTATTTTGCTATGGGTACTTGCTGCAGTGCTTGGCCACCTCCAGGGCTGAACCACACACACTAGGCACACAAACAAAAAGCCACAGCTCTTTTGAAGCCAAAAACTACAGCAGCATCCTAAGAGATGCCCTGATCAGTTATCGATATAAACTGCACAAATCATGCAGGGGTGTCCTCAAAATGCTTGTTCGGGTCTCTAGGTGCCCTTTAATCAGAAGCAAGGCTCCAAAATTTGTGGATCAAGATGAGGGGTGATCTCTATCATGGTGCCAGGAGTGACTGAGAGCTCACCAAGAAGCTTTCAGTGATTAAAAGCAAGGTTCACAACTGTGAAGTGGAAGTGGAACAACATTTCTAATTGTGTACCTCAGTGCAATGGGTATTAACAGTGGCCACATTCCCAGGCCATAGGATCTCACCACTGGTGGTGCTTTCAGCAAAGATGCTGTAAGCTTTCCTCCTCCTTTCTCTCCTGGGAACTTCTCCTCCTTGAAAAAAAAGTGCTTTTCATAATTTCAGGAATTTATCCAGAATGTGTGAATTGGCCCTACCTGTCCAGTGACATTGGTGTGGCTGGGTACAAGGAGTTATCTGCTTTCTCTTCTGTTAAGTGGATGGGACATTGTGGCCAGGTGGCTTGCAAATGCTCATGGAGAGGACGGCTTTGCCCATCACTGAAACTAACACTGTGAAGACACCTCCAAAAACTTTGAGGTCTGTGGACAAAACTAACATGTTAATAAATGACATCATGATGCGAAGTATTTTCTTGATACAAGGCTAAACTAATGTAATACACTTCTTAGGGATGAATCAACAGCAATCAGGTTAATCCAACTAAAATAATCCAGCACAAGTAGAAAGCTCTGTTTTGCTAAGTAATGGTGCCAGTTATTTTATTCAGTCACTTTCAGAGCATAAAGAGAATACTTCATCGTTGAAGTCAGTGACATTACTAGTCTCTCCATCTCCCATTCCTAGCACACTTCCACTTGCTTTCTGAGGGTCATGGGCTAGGACAGACCATCTGTGTCCCACAGTCCTTATGCCATCACCTAAAGAAAACCTCAGCAAAAGTCATGCTTCATTAACACACCTCATTAAACCCCTCTGATTGTGTGCTACAAGCATTAGGTGTTGAGTTGTCATTAGAGGTTGCTAGAGCATTACTGGGAGTACAGAATTCTCCTTTGCATGTCAGAAAAAACCTTGCAGCTGTCGCAGTTTCAGCAGTGGGGAGAGGCCAGCTTGAGGAGGTGTAGCCAAGATCAGATCTTCAAGGAGTTCACCAGATAGCTGTTGTAGGACCAAGAAAGACAGTGACAGCACAGACCCTGAAAAAAAAAAAAAGCTGACCCTGCAGGTGAGATCTAGTGCCACAGAATCATAGAATGGCTAGAGTTGGAAGGGACTTTAAAGATCATCTAGTTCCAAAACCCCTGCCATGGGCAGGGACACCTTACACTAGATCAGGTTGCAATTCAAGCAATGTAATTCAAGCAATGTTGTAAATCAAACTACAGTAATTAAAACAAAGCAGCAGAGTATTATCTGGATAATAAATTTGCCATAAAAGAGTGCCTGTTCCCAGACCCCAGAGTTAGCTCAGTCCACTGATCCCACTGGGCCAGTTTTATCAGTAGTGTGCCTACTCAAGGGGCAGCTCCAGGTTAAAATGGGATGGCAGGCGATAGGCATAGAAGAGAAGAATTAACAGCTAATTCATCCATCAGATACAGGCAGGCATTGCCATCTCCTCATCTGGTGTCACACAGTCCTACCAATGCACTCGCCATGCAATTTTAGATCCTTGTCTTCTTCTGAATTCCAGGAACTTTTAAGTCACTGCTAATTTGACTCCTTTTGTAATTTTATTTCTAAAATTAAGAACCATTATGTCCTTGTCTTTGTGCTACTGAGCAGCTATGCCTTTGTACAACTATCAAGTCAGCATGTGCAAAGGTACATAATACAGGCAGGTGCTTAGTGCCATCTTCTTCCTCACCTAGGCTACCATCTGGGCTTTTCTAACCACCTCACAGTTTTGTGGGTGATTTGCCTGCTTTAACTTCTGGAAATGTCTTTTTGTTGCCCAGGAGTGTCCAGACTCCAAAAATATTTTTAGCCCACTACTTTTGCTCTGTACTGGTTTTATCCCCAGAGCCCCAGTAAGGAATTACCCCTTTTCTTTGGTCCTTGGCTGTGCTACCACCTCTACTGCCCTGTGTCAGGGAGAAGTCCACACACGGGAATCTTCTTCAGAAACTCTTCATTGACCTCGGTTGCTCCTCCCCAGCTCTGAAGAGAAATGACAATGAAGTTGTTCATCTGTTATGTGATCTGCCATCTGGAGAGACTATCCCTCCCACATGTGCCAAGGGATTCAAGCACATCTTGACAGTTTGAATATGTATGAACTTTCAAAGAGTATTAGATGCAAAAAATATTACCATGCCATTCCAGCACCACAGGAACCAGAGATATAAATTTAAGGATATGGTAAATGCAGCTACCAAAGCTATGGCTTCGCAGGGACATCATGTCTTCTCTCCCCTCAGTCTGGAAGATGGATCAGCTCTCTGCTCTGCAAGATCCTGGAGATCATCCAAGGTGAGCAGGTGAGCAGAAAAACAACAACAACATGGAATATAACAGAGAGCAAAGGTGCTGGCAGGTATCTGCAGATGGGAAGTGTGGACTTGGGAACATTTTTTAAATGTTCCTCTGTTGCCACTGGCTCCTACATTCCCCAGTTCCCTGTTAGCACTTGACCTGTCCCAGAGATACATGGGTTGCTCTGGAGTAGCAGGTGTGCCATCAAAACAGATGCCCTGGAGTCTGCTTGGATTTACACAGGGAACTGTTTCACAAGCATCCTCATGTGCATCCTGTGCAGAGCTTACTGGCCCCATAGTTTGATGGCTGCAGCTCCATGCTGTGCAAAAGCTGAGCAAGTACTTGTGGAGCACAGCTGGTACTAGCAGTCAGAACATGATCCTGAACTTGAGAAGGTACTGCAAGAGTCAGCTCCCATGTCTCCATCTGCAGCACAGCAAACCCACAGCCTGGAAAAATGACCTGTGAGAAGATAGAATTACACTGTCAAGTATGAGTGTCTCCACAACAGCATCTGGCAACCTATTGTTCTCTTTGTGTGACAGGCACCATGGCATGCTTGGTCACCCACTGGGGTGGCACTGACAGAGGAGGAGCAGGCTGATGCATGGGGACAGTGGTGCTGTGAGCTCAGGATAGGAGTGATTCCTTAGGGACAAATGGGAAATCATCCCTCAGAGGTGCTACAGGAACCCTGGAGCAGCGCAATCAGGAGACCCAAATGCCCTTCTTGTATTGCAGACTTTCTTCTTCTTGAAGCCACCAAGAAGTCCCAGATGTGATTTTTTTAAATTTTATTTTATTCTTTTTTCCCTCAGTATGTGCAGTTGGCAGATGCCTGTGGGGGGACATTGAACCGAAGGGTTTATCTGGACCTGTACAAAATCCCCACTGTAAACCAGGCACAGTGAAGTGAAGAGGGATGCTGGCAAGGACAAGTCTTGCCCATGAGATGGCTCCTTCAGTCCTCTGTATTTTATCTGAGGAAAGTCTTGGCATTAGCTTCCTCTCTCTGGGTCCCTTCTCATGCTCACCAGGACTGAATTACCAAAGCTCACCATGCTGCAGGTTCCCACATCACCGGGAGAATGAGAAAAATCGAGACACCCTCACTCTGTCCTGGATGTCTGAGTGAGGGATGGGGATTAATTAGGCAATCGTTGTGATGAGCTCTGAAATATAAACTGCTCCCTGATTGTGGCTGTCAGGCTGCTCCTGTAACTTGGCAGAGCATCTCTGGATCCCGTCCTGTCTCCAGTGGGTGGGAGCTGGGATGGGGGAGGAGGGATGGGGAGCAGAGAGATCCCTGTAAGGAGTGTTTCCCTGCAGAGGCACAAGGAGAGCCGGGCAGCAGCCAGAGTGGCCGCAACTGGTGCAGGTTGTGAAATGGGTCCAGAGCTCAATTTAAAAACAGTGGAGGCTTAGGCACACAAACCAACCACCTGGGATAGGAAGGCACCTTCCATGAACCCAGCATCAAGGCCTCTGTGTAATGGTGCTCTTGCCTCCAGGCAACACCACAGCAACATGGATTATGGTACAGTTTTTCCGTCAGGGCTTGCAGCTTTGCTGGGATACCTGCTTTCCTACCCAGGGTAGCAGCAGGCAGATGAACAACTGCTCTCCTCCAGCTGCTTCATAAAAACATGTTTGCTACCTTCCTTTTCCTTGAGTTTCTCCCTGAAGATGGTGTCTGTTTTCTTCTTTGCATTCCACTAAAATTTTCTCAAGTTCATAATACTTCAGGAAATTATTACATTAAAGGAACACTTTACTGGGGAGCTACTATCTCGAATGGTGGAAAACCTCAAGAAAAGCATTGATCAGAAATCAAGGGACACTGGATCTTCATCTCCACTTTGATCTCAGAGAATTTATTCTCAGAGGCTCTGACACATGTGAGCTCATGTATGAGTGCGAGATCAGTGGCAGGGGCTTCCTACCTGAAGGACACTGTACAGCTCTCCCTGCCCAAATGGCTGGAAGAAGAAGGGGAGGGAGACTAAAGCAACCTTGAGCCTTTCCACTGGATGTGAGGCCATTGGACTCAGCTGTGTATTTGGCAATGATCCACTGGAAATGGAGCAAAGGCAGCAGATGACACAGCTGGGAAACGGGGTTGGCAGAGGGGGTCCCAGTCAACATACTGGAAAACCTGCATGGATAGATGGAACCAACCCACCATGCTATGAGCCACGAAGGAAGGGAGGGTAAGCAGTGGTGGTCTGCCATAATGCTGTCACCCAGGTACCAAAGCCTGCTTCCACTCACTGACTTTGAGGCCCTGCTGTTGTCCTGCACATTGTGCCATGGCTCAGGATGCCAGGTTTTCCAGAGAGGTGATCTCTGCTCTTGCATCTCCAAAACCTCTGTAGCCTCCCCTCTTCTCTGTGGTATGTGGGGATCTCCCACTGACTGCTGCAAGGGGCTGTCCTGAGAAACAGAGCTAAAGAGAGGCTGTGATTTGGATAGTTCCACATGGGGCCATAGCTGCCAGACACAGCTGGGCCTTATTTCTTCTTGAATCCATCCTGTCCTCTTGCTCAGTCTGAGGATGCTTTTGCAGTCCTACCCTGCCTTCTTCCAGCAACACCTCACCTCTCACTGCAGTGGCAGGGGGTGGCAAGCTGCAGCCTAGATCCTTGTGATAAATTACAAGCACCTGAAGACAGGTTCACTCTAATTGCTGCCATCATCAGGTTTGTCAATAAAAGGAGTCAGCTGTTGATTTATAGGTAGCCTGACTTTCAAATAGTCACATGCACAGTGTGCAGCATCTGTGGGACCTTCTCACTGGGACCTTCTACTGCTGCTGGACAGCAGAGTTGATGAGCTGCATGAGGTGGTAACCACAGTTTCAAGCACGTATATTTTCATGGTTTCAGCTGTTTTGTGCTTTCTACTCTGAAATTCCAAACCTGGTCTTCAGCTCCTCCCCTCATCAAGACCGAAAGGTCTTGTTGGTAAAATTTCTCTTTCCGCACCTTAAGATGTCTGGAACAGAAAGTGTATGTGCTTCTGACTTCCTCTCCATGTGTCTTGTGATTTAATTAATCCCAAGTCACATTTGAGTATCTTCTGAGACAGAGGCATGATACTAATCCACTTTCATACAAAAAGGCATATGAAGATAATTTCTTCTTGGTCTCTTTTAATAGGGGAAGAATGTCAGGAGATGGAATCACTTCCTCACATATTTCTGATGAATTACTGTTTTCATTTAAATCCCATAAAATAACAATGGGAGTTGATGTGCTTTTGAGAATTTTGGCCCCTGAATTACTGCTGGATGAGATACTTGCTGCTGGCCAGTGTTCAGCCTGCTGTAGGCTGCCTGGCTCTGCAACATCAGGCTGTGATGGCCTGATAAAGATCTCCTGTCTGAAAAGTGGCCCTCACCTTCACGGATTAGGCTATGCTTCTGACCAAAAGTGGTAGGAAGTGCTTTACAGGAATGTGGCTACTCTGAAATCTGGTCAGAAATAGGTAGGAGCAAGGATGTATCTGGTTCATCAAATGACTTTATCTGCTGTGGGATTAAGTCTCATTTCTCAGGTCTTCTCAGCAGCAATGTGCATGTGGTCTCCAGGTCCCCTGCCACTTTCCATCCCTTTTAGAATATTTTTTCTTGGTCTGAAGCTGAATGTTAATTTTCCAGCTAGCTCTACTAACTGTTTAATACCCAGCCTGTGTCTAAATCAGTCTCCAAATTCGAGCACAGTCATCACCAAGGACACAGCTGCTGAACAGGCAGAATAAGAAAGAGATGCAGACTAGAATGGTAGACAAACACACTCAGATTTTGACACTTGAGATGTTTATAACTCAGACTATTTACAGTGAGATGTCAAACACCATTGGAAGACAAACAAATAGTCTTGCAAATAAACAAGTACAAGAAGTAACAGCAGCTGCAAACATGTGTGAGATGCCTCTAAGCCTGGCCACTTGAAGGATGGCTTAGAAAGGATAACATAAGTTTGACAAACCCAGTCCATTTGCTTCCTATGTTGTAAGTAACTGCAATGTCAGACAACCAAAAAAATGAGCCCAATTTCTTTTCTGGTGCACATTAGAATAAATCCCTCACCTCCACCTGACCTGAAGGATGTCCTGATTTGCCACTGCTTCTGACAGGTTTTTTTTCTAAGTAAGCTTTGTAGAGAACTTGCCATACAGAAATTCCTGTTGGAAAAAGCTTGATGTTTTGAGCAATCATTGCAACCTTGCAAGCTTATTTCTGGATATCCTACACATAGAGGTTATCTCTTAGTAGACCAAATAAAAAATGCCATGTTTCATTTTGTTTGCACTATTTGTGTGAATGGCAAATCCCAGGAAAAACACTCTCAAGCTGAAGGTGAGGCTGCAAGTATGTATGCCTGCATTCTTATGTATACACATTAATATGTATACTATTAAATTATTTGTACCAGAAATAAATGCATAACTTGCCTCTATCATGTTCTCCTCTGCATGAGAGGTAAGGTGTGAAATACTATGTCCTGACATGAGGTTGTCTTAGTTGCTGTATTTATGTACAACTAAGTTAATGCAAGGCTTACCTGATTTTAAACCTCGTACAAATCTGTCAGGCACAATACTACAGCTTTGTAACCATGACTTGATAACACTGAAACCTATCTTTTGTCTTCAGTCTAAGTATTCTACCGGGGTTTGATGCTAAAATGTATGGTATTGATGGTGCTTGCTGGTGGAGGAGGTTCATCTATTCTGCATTGAAATATGCACATTTTAATTTCTGGTGCTCATTGCTTGATTAATAGGCAGCTTCAAAAGGTGGTCAAAACACTTCTGTGTGGTGCAGCTCTCTGCCTGAAAAGTCTGAAGGTGGAGGTGGGGAGCAGAAGTGAGCCTGCAATCATGCTCTTGGCCATGTAGCACAGACTAACAGCCTGGGTAGTAGAGCAGCAGCAGGAGGCAAGTGTGTCCAATTCCTTTACAGGATGTGATTTCCATGCTCATCAGATAGTGGAAACTGGAATAAATAGAATTAAGGAGCTCTTGGGATCATTGCACACAGTGCCAGTTGAAGTTCCTAGGTCGAAGCTACACTTTCCCACTCCTTTGAGTACTCTTAAAGGAGTCACCAAGTGTGCAAAGAAGGGAAACCCTGCTGGTATGCCACACTTTCTCCAACCATTTCCTACACCAAATTCTCACAAATGAGTGAAGGATGAGAATGGAAGCAAAAGTGGGGAGGAAAGTTTGTCTCTCCCACTGGAGAGAGGATGCTCTAGAAAAATCACTGCTAAGCCTGGTGCTGCCCCAGGAAGACTGAACAAAGTCCAAAAGTGATTACAAAGGGATGCAGAAACCTGGCAATTACCTGGAGAGGAGCAAGGTGCAGAGCAGGGTATGCCCATATGTATATAGGGCCTGCCACCTCTCAAGTTCCATCATCTTTGAAGGGATTTACGAGCCATATAAGGTGACAAAATGCACAAGAGAACTGTCAGTCCAGTGTTTTGTAGCCCTGATTCTTGTGCAGGGATGTCCCCAGTCCATTTGCAGCCTCTGAAACCAGGCCATTTTAGAGAAGTGCTGAGGTCATCCCCCTTCCTTGCTGAGAAGTAGTGATGGAGTTGGAAGGACCCAGACCCAAGAGACTAGTGGCACTGCCAGGACCTAGATTCACCATGGCATGTTGTGAGGGCAGAACCCATAAACTTGTTCAAAGAGACTTGAGAAAAATAATCAGATGAAGTTTGGTGTAAGAAGAGATATCATTTCTGATAAAGCAACTAGCTCAGGGCTCTTTACCAGGTCCCTCAGTTCAAGGACAGGAAACTGCTTTAAAGCCCAGCACAGAACCACCAAGATGATTAAGGGAGTGGAATATCTTCATTATGAGGAAAGGCTGAGGGAGCTGGGTCTCTTCAGCTTGGAGGAGACTGAGGGGAGACCTTGTTAACATTTAGAAATATGTAAAGGGGGAATGTCCAACGATAGGTCAAGGGGTAATTGGTGCAAGCAGGGCCATAGGAGGTTCTGTGTAAACATGAGGAAAAGCTTTTTCACTGTGAGGGTGACAGAGCACTGGCACAGGCTGCCCAGGGAGCTTGTGGAGTCTCCTTCTCTGGAGACATTCAAAACCCATCTGGATGCATTCCTCTGTGACCTACTTCAGGTGATCCTGCTCTGGCATGGGTGTTGGACTCAATGATCTTTCAAGGTCCCTTCCTACCCCTAACATTCTGTGATTCTGTGAATGCCTCCTTTCCCCTGGCTCTGGCTTTTCACTCCCTCCTCAGCTTCTTCGAGTGATTAGACCAGCAGCTGGTCCCAGTGATCTCTTGCTCTCTCACAGCATTTTTTCCCAAGTTTTTAAGTTTAAAATGAGGAGACAGAAGGCTCTGTCCTTTCCAGTCTTGTCTTCTTGGGAGCTAATGAGATGCTCAGTGAAGTATCTTCAAGCACTGGACTGCTTCTAGGACTGTGATCATGAGGTCTGGTTTTTTCCAAGGTAAAGGGACATGGTTTTCTCTGTCAGTCACCGTGTGTTTGTAACTCTGACACCACCATGCTCTTCTCCTCAAAAGCCAAGATGTGCATCTCATCCTACAGATTTCAACCCTAATTCTGGAAGGACCCGCTACTGAAATAACAGCTATTTACTTTCAGTTCACTTCAAGATCCAGATTTGAGAGTGAAAGAAGGAGCTGGGGAAAAAATTAATTAATGATGCTGGTGGTTTATGGATGAAATGCAGTAAGAAACACCTTTGGTGTGAGACTGATATTAAACCAATTTAAAAATTACTCTTCCACCTCTGAAAGCAAAAATAATTAACTCTGAAGTGCTAGCAATATAGTACCAACTCTGAGTGATCATGCATATAGTAAGTACTTAAGCTGTCCAGTTCTGAGAGATGCTAGTTGATAGGGTTTATATTCTCTCTAATAATCGAATAAGTATATTATCTCTACATCAAAGAGGAATTATTTTTTTTTCATTTCAGATCAAGTTCACAGTCACATAAAAGTCAAGCTCTGCACAAGCCATAATTACCAAAAAGAATGGCTGCTGAGTGAAATAAATCTTTGGAAATGGACAGATGCTTATACATGTATGTTTAGGAAAAGATGCTGGGGAGATGTGTTTGTGGAGATTAATCTTGAAATCTTGTCCTGATGTCAAAAGCACCTGGAGGGAATACTGAGCAAACAGGAGTATTTTCTCTGATTAAAAGTAATGAGAAGCATAATCTCACTGTACTTCAGTTATTTTCTGTCAGTCACCTCCATGCTTCAAGGCTCAGTTTATTCTGAAATAAAACTTCTTGCTCTTCAGTTCTTTAGCAAGCCTCACTGGATCCCTTCTACAATAAATTGTTATGAGCCAGGTGAAAATGAAGTTTGTGTCACTATTCAGTAGAGGCATGCTATATACCTTTTCCCATGCCCCATCTGAATTTCTCACATTCTACCTTGTGCCTGTTGCCTCTTCCCTCCCTACAGTGCATCTCCAAGAGGTCTTCCTCCATCTTCTCTATGCCTTCCCACTGCAGACAGCAGCAACACCTCCCTGTAGCTTCTCAT
This sequence comes from Florisuga fusca, assembly GCA_038090715.1. Classification (NCBI taxonomy): domain Eukaryota; kingdom Metazoa; phylum Chordata; class Aves; order Apodiformes; family Trochilidae; genus Florisuga; species Florisuga fusca. The sequence goes on along the minus strand of JAAWXA010000004.1, from coordinate 50,286,571 downwards.
CTTAAGGCTGAATAAGCCCCGTTCTCACAGCCTCTGCCCATATGTCATATGCTGTTGTTCCTTAAACATCTCAGCAACCTGCTGCTGAACTCTGTATTAATATCTTTATTTATTGGGAACCCCAAACTGGACACAATACTTCAGATGCATAGTTATTATGGGTGAAACACATGAGTTCTGCAGTTGGAAATCCCAAATTAGCAACATGCCCCCAGTCTCTGGAGAAGAGAATCTCCATTTCCCTTGCTGGCAACACATGCCCATAACTAGACTGGGGATTTTTGTGCAGAGTGCATCAGGAATGCTGCAAGAACAAAAAAATTAGGCGTAGGCATCAGATCAGCCATGAGCCCAAACTGTGATGGGTCCAGGCTCTGGATATATTTTGAAATGCAAGTGTTTCTGCACACCATAGTGAAGGCAGCAGTTGAACGCAAAGTTAAGATGCACCCCAGCTGCCAGCAGAGTACAGCCTGTTCCCTCTCTGCGGGATGACTTCCGTGGTGGCAGATCCCAGGAGAGGAGGAGAAGTGGGTATGGAGCTCTGCACCAGCACTCAGGGCAGGAGGGAGTTGTTGAGGTAAAGCTACCTGGAGAAACAACATCAAATAAGATCTTAAAGACTATAAATGCAGAACATTTGATGCTCTGCAGGCGAGGAAGAAGGCATGAGGATGGATGCACCTGGGGAGCCAGGAGCTGCAGGGGATCCGGTTTTTCTCCAGGCGATTATAGGAAGTTCAGCAGATCCCGTCTCTGGCACTGAGTGGGGGGGTAGCAGGGGAGGGAGTAATGGAGGTGGTGTAGTGGATTTTAAGAAGCATCTGCTGAGCGTGCCAGCTGGGAGGCAGAAAGCAGTACTAAAGGAAAAGAGAGGGACTGTGGGGCTCTCCCTCCCACCCACCATGCTGCCTTGCTGCTGTTACTGGCAGGCAGCGGGGTAATGTCTTCACATGCCTTGAAACAGCTTGTTAAATATTATTCAATGGCTTAAATTTTTCAAAGAGCTTTGGATTAAAGTACAGACTTCCATTAGTTCTACTATTTATATTTGCAACTGATGATGTTTCTTTCCCCTCTGTTGTCAGGCTGCTATTTTCCCTATATTTCTGGGACAAATCACTCACCTCAATTATTGTGCCATTTAGAAAAAAGCAAGGGGCTGGCAATGAGAGAAGGGTTTGCTATATTATGCATGCGTATGCACAGATCCCATTTATTCTAAATGGACTGTTGCAGGCATGTGAGAGGACCATCCCACTGAGAGGCAGATGCCAACATAGAAAATGTGTTCTACCAACAAAGCCTTTTGTTAAAGCCAAACCCCAGTGGCCAGAAGACTGAATTATCAGGAGCCATTCCCATCCCATTGCTCACAACGTGTACGTAGGATGCTTCTCTTCATAGCCATCTCCTGTTCATCAGTATTCACTCACTCAGTATTACAGCTCTGCCATTTTGCTGTATCAAAAATCCTCCAGAGAAACTACATTTAGTGCATGAGGGTGGTTTTTACTTCAGCTTCTGTTTTCTGAAGCAAATAGGCAATTGCCTCAGATGAACAAACCTCACAAAACTCACACTGTCCTCATTAATGTCAAAAGACTTTCCACGCTCTGCTGCCAATACTGTTAAAATGTCACCCGTTATTTATCCCACTGCACCCAAATATTTCATTTATGACTGTAAATGAGCAGCAAGCTTGAAGATGCTGAGTCCCACTCTGTAACCCAGTGCCTGTGACTGCCCTTGGAGGTTGCACTGCTGGATGCTGCCAAGCACAGGGAGACCCAGGCTGCAGTCACTGCAGGGATGGGCTTCACAGTGGCTTTTGTACTGCTGCCACAGTCTCAGGTTTCATAAAGTTCATTGCTAAATGAAAAGTGGTCCCTCCTCTTTAACTCAAGTCCTTAGTGCTGCCTGTGTGTTTTTCATAGGAAGGAATATCCAATGACCTGGGTGCAAATGAAGAATTAAACTTTAAGCGTGAAGTAGCAATTCACTGTAGGTTTGTATGAAAAATGCCTTTGCCTGTCCAGAGCTGTTCTATTTCTTCAACACTTGGGGGATTTTTCTGGCACACCTGAAGCTAAGCTGCCAGCAGGTTATAAACCAAAAGGCATTCAATTACAGCCTGTTTATTCTTCATCAGGGATGCCTGCGTTTTCTTGTTCGGAAAAAAAAAACCAAACAAAACAACATCCCTGTACAGCAAGAAGCCCTGTGCTGCTTTACCTAAAACTGCTGAGGAGATCCCTGGGAGTTGTTACCTGCTGAGAAATTACTGTCTGCATACCTGGCCTCACCTCCTCATACTCCACTGGCACATCCAGGCTGGGAGGTGGCTGCTGTGTCCCAGGTTGTTCAGTCAGGGCTGTTGGACCTAGCAGCTCACCCCTGGGCTTGGGTGAATGACAGTCTCAACAGGTTTGGTGCTGACACTAGTCAAACAATCTCCTGCCTGCTGGGGATGATAGACTTTCATTTAGAAAAAGTAAAAACAAGTTGCTCAGAGAACCAAAAACTGGGGGCTCTCCCTGTGGAGATGCTGACAAACTCTGCTGTGTGCAGGCAGACCACTTCCCAGCCTTCAACAGTCTATTTGGTCCTTTCCAAAGACAACTTCCAGTGGTTAGCTAGAGTCAATAAATAGTTCCAAGGGAAAAATGTTGGCAGAAAACCAAGAACGTTATTTTTGTGAAAACCTAATCAGATTCCCCCAAACCCACAATCTGTCTTTCTCTAAGAGGCTCTTTGTTCTCAACCCCATCTTGGTAAAGACAAGAAGTGAAAGTGGCGACCAATAATGATCATTACAAACCTAATTACATATAACAGATATGAATAACAGTCTGATGGCTGCACAAACAAGTCAACAGCTAGCAAAGAGACGCAGGAAGACAAAACATTAATGAAAAAATCCTGGGTTTAAAGGATTAGGGGCAAGAAGGCATTATTTAAATATCATATGGCCTAGTGAAATATTTGTTATCATAGAGGAGAACAGGATTCTATGGGGGACCTCTTGGATCATCAAATCCTCATGCTATCTGTAGTGCCATACTAAATAATCCTCTTCATGGAAGCAGTGATGTTATTCTTAAAGTAGTTCTTTTTGTCTCCAGATCCCAAGAGGTGGAGGGCAGTGAAGAAACCAACCTGATTGTTTAGTTGGTTATAACCTCCTTGTAGTTTCATACTTAAATTGGTTTGTCAGCATTACACACTTGTTTTCTCTAACAAAAGCATCACTCATCAAGTTCAGTAACGTTTCTTCCCTTTGTTAGTCCTTGTAGGTCAAATTTTAAAGTTAAAGGTGTAGAGGTAATCATGGAAAGGCAATCAGGTGTTGCCAGTGAGGAGGAGGAAGGCATGAGCTCCTGTTAAGCCCACCTGTGCCCAGTTAGGGCTGGCCCCAACTGGGCATGAGCAGAACTGGGGGAACAATAAAAGGTGGGCTTCCTGAGGTGAGCTCAGCTCACTCCTGAGCAGCCTGAGGAGGAGGCTGGTTGAGTTTGGAGTGTTAGCACTGAGCTAGGCTGACTGAATCTAAAGGCAATTATCAGAGTGCTGTTCTCACACCTTGGCAAGAACACCTACTGGACCCCAAAGCACTGTGGCCCAGGAAAGGATTGGCTGCAACATAAAGGCAGAGTTCCAAATTGTGATACATAACAAGAAAAAATATTAATTGAATATTTATGCTCTGTATTTGGAAAGAAATTGGATGTGCTTATTTCACAGGAAGGTAGAAATACTTTCTATTTCACCAGTAGCAAGAGAGGATGTCAAGTAGCAACTATTGCAGTGATGTATAGTTCCGTTACCAGAAAATTTAAGACCAAGAATACTGAAAGAAGTGAGCTTCCTGAATCACTAACTTCAATTTGTAAAAAATACTGAAAGAAAAGGGAAGCTACAAAGGACCAGAAAAATGCTGAAGCTGTGCTGCTAATTAAACAGTGTGAACCAGGGATGTCCTCAGAAATCATGCCATTCTGGGCACTGCTCCTCTGCAGATACAGAAGACTGGGTTGTATGTCTGCCTGGTCTCTCCACAGGCAGATAGAGCACCTGTGCAGCTGGTAGAGCATGTCTGGTGTCATGCTGATCACATTCTAGGTAGCAGCATGCCAGCCCCTTCAAACTGTGAGTCCACACTTAAAAATAGTAGTGTGATGACCTGGATTTCCCAAGCCAAATTAGTCTGACACTTGTCCCAGGAAAAATTATGGCTAGGAAGACATGGGAGGCAAGTAAAGCTTTAGTGCTCAGTAGCACAGTCAATGCCAGCCAACACCAAAATCTCTTTCCTTAAAAAGCAATCAATGAACCCTCCTATAAAAATGAGAGTTCATATTTATCTGATTGAAGTTATCTCTGTATACCAGTGGAAATCAGAAATGTTTATTTGACCTTTTCATGTGTCCTTCTGACTTTAAAAAAAAGCAATAAAAAAATCAGCGTAGCCTGTACTACACTGTGGAGATTAAAGATTGTGTCATAGATAGCCAAGTAACTGTTAACAATAAAGATGTCAGTAAGTAGTTTTCATCACAGAATCAGCTAGGTTGGAAAGGAGTTGTGAGATCATCAAGTTCAACCCTTAATCCACTAACCACTGTGGTTACCAGCCCATGGCACTGAGTGCCACATCAGTCTCTTCTTAAAAATGTCAAGGGACAGAGAATCCACCACCTCCTTGGGCAGCCCATTCCAGTGCCTGATCACCCTCTCTGTAAAGAATTTTTTCCTAACATCTAACCTAAACCTCCCTTGGCAGAGCTTAAGTCCATGCCCTCTTGTCCTGCTGACAGTTGCCTGGGAGAAGAGACCGACCCCACCTGGCTACACCCTCCTTTCAGGGAGTTGTAGAGAGTGATGAGGTCTCCCCTGAGCCTCCTCCAGACTGAACAGCCCCAGCTCCCTCAGCCCTTCCTCACAGGACTTGTGCTGGAGTCCCTTCACAGCCTCCTTGCTCTTCTCTGGACCTGCTCCAGCACCTCAATCTCCTTCCTGAACTGAGGGGCCCAGAACTGGACACTTGAGATTCATGGGAACCTCAAGTTCAGTCCAGAGAAGATCAAGAATTAACTTTGGTTGTGGTCTATCAATACAAGCTGGGGCAACAAAGTCTGGCAGAAAGCTCCATCATCTAGCTAAACTAGATTTGTAAAATAGTGTAGCTAAGACTGGAGCTACACAAGTTCCAAGTAGGAAGAAGAAAATACACTTAACAGCGAGTAGCCGACCTCTAGACAAGCTCACTAGGCAAGCAGTGGATTCACCACTCTTCAAAACTTTTAATTGTTATTTTGCCCAGACCAAAGTCTGTGCAGGCAGCCTCTGCAAGAGCTGGTGACCAACACCACACAGCAAGTCCAACTCAGAGAACTCTGTGTGTCTTACCATTTCTGAAAGGGTCATGCATGTCTTTCCATCTTAGTTACCTCAGTTTAATTCCACAGTGTGCACTAGCTCACACCCACAGTAAGTGCATCACTAGAAGCTCCCCAGTTGGTGAACCCTTCCAGAGGATGGCAGGGTACCAACAAGAGCATCAGAGTGTCGGGAGTTTTTTCAGCTTTCCCATCACCCCAGCTGAGCCTTTCCTCTCTACGTTTTTCTTGGTGGCACACAGGGCAACCAGCAAGCCCAGGGGCAGATATCACAATAAATATTCATGATACCTCTTGCAACAGCAATCATCGGATTGTTGCTTGCATGCACCACCTTTAAACAGTAGGTTTCCTGGGCTATTTTCAAGCAGCTGTTTGCAAACGTTGCAGATACACATTTGAATTTCATTCCCTGATCTCTTGCATGGAAATCATTCGGCCAGATATTCAAGCTCATATCACACTTCTGGCACTGTAATTTCAGTGAAGTTACCTTGAGATAGGAGGAATCTGCATGACCACTGCATGACCAGCTCCTAAGAATCGACTTTCCTTAAAGGACCATCTCTGGAGCTACCTGAAAACTATAAACTGAGGGATCAAGGGGTTTAAACTAAGAGACAGGCTTGTCTGACCAGCAAGAACAGGACACCAGAACAAGAACAAATGCTTTCCTGGCAGGAATTTCATCTTGGTCCTGCCAAGGACACCAGTGCCATCTGGGATCTCACTTCACTGCATGGTTGCTGCCTAGTGGATAAGTAGGTGTCTGCTGCTAAAACAAAAGGAGGCACATATGGCACACTTGGGGTAGTTGTGGTAATGGTACCTCAGGCTCTTTTCTGTAAGTCAGTAGTGAAGTAGCATCAGAGCAGATCAGTGAAATGAGAGAGCTGGTTTTGGGGTGGGGGAGAGGAGGCTGGTTCAGACTAGCTCCCAATTCAGCTGACTAACTGAATCATGGTCAGCATCTGGAGGGTGTCAGCAGTGTTTCTGGGGCATGTCTTTGGTTTCCATTTCAAATGAAAGGAACCTGCTTTTGTGCTCTAAGGCTGCTCTGCTCTGCAAGCCAGAGCAGGAGATGGGAGACAACCAGGAAATTCTCATCAAAAGTGCTCACCTAATCCAAATTAAAATGCTGATGTTGAGACACCTACAGATGCTCACACTGCAGTATGCAGGAGACTCATGGGACTGAATATGTAGAGTTATCAAACTGTGATAGAAAGTGCTACCATTGGAACATGCAAGAAAATCTTAAGGGCAAGTTGCTTAACAGGGAAAGCTTTTTTTCCTCTTCAAGCCATCACAGACGGTCATCTGACTTTGTAAGGGTGCCAGACTTTCATGTCTGCTGTTAAAGTGATGGAACTTCTGTTCCTAATCAGCCCATGGCTGATAATGACATAGGAAGGACAATCTTCCTCCTTTTTTTTCCCCCTCACTTAAAAAGGTAGCTTGAACAAAATGCATATAAATGCTACATGGCTTCTTCATATGTCATTGGAAGGAAATATGAATGCCACAAATACATTTTTCTTGTAGAGCTGACCCTCTCTGAAAATGCTGAATCTTAGCACATAGAAGTGTCTCCTTTTAATGCAAAATCAGTGTTGGGTATAATCTGCAGAATCTGATTCAAATCCTCTCGAAGTCTGTGGAAATTTCTTTTATCATTGATAGAGTACTGAACAGACACACAGAGCTGTTTCCCACAATGTAAAGTGGACTGGCTTAGGTGTACCATGACAGTAGGTTTTTCTAAAATGTTCACAAAATTTTGATCAGAGACAGACAGCATGTAGGAGAGATCTACCTACCTGTCCTACATATTTCAGCAAAACAAATCAAAACATCTGTCAAAACATACAGAGTAGTCTACAATGTGCTAAGTGCTCTTTGAGGTGATTGAAAGCTCTTACCTCTCACTGGGCTCTTTGGAGAATCAAGCACCATCAGTGTCAAATTCCAAGGTCTGGTGAAGCAAGGAGTCTTTTTTTCTACAAAATTTGATTCTTCCCACTAGAAGTTTTTTTTCCTTACCTAGCACCAGCTAGCAGCTTCACCAACCTTTTCTTTTAGTTGGTCAGTCAGAAGTGCCCATCTCTCCCTCCATCTTTTTCTAATCTCAGCTGAAAGCATCACTGGTTTGCATTTCCCATGGTCTCTTAACATCCTTTTTTTGTACACGACTATTTATTATTTAAAGAAATGTCTGTATTATTTAATTCACAGAGAATTTTTGGAATATGGTTTCCATTAAGTAGGCTGGGAATCATCACTGTGTTGGACTGTGAAATATCAACACCAAGGGTTGTCCTCTGTTGAAACAGCTTTCTACTACCAAACTGTTCACAGTTTAGAAACACTACCTCTAGTTATTCTCAGGTCTATATGAAATCCATAAACTTATACATATAGAGGTGTCTGTGCATAAATGTCTGTCCATGTGTCTACGGTATGTGCCAGGAGGATGCAACAACCTGACAGATAAGCTGTAGAGCCTTCTTGTGGTTGCAGCTTTCTGCAACCTGTGCTGTTTACCAAGCATCTTGGCTGCTTCACCAGCACACCAGGCTATTTCACAAAGAGCTTTTTCCTATAGCACTGTGTCTCAGATTCCAGCCATGGTTTTTCCTCCCTCCATGCACAGCTGTCCACTTTCTCCCATATTAAGCTACAGGTTTGTGATAGGATGTGTCCAAAGGATGGAACAAGCTGGGTAACCATTTCACAAACCCTTTCAGCACAGAAGACAGTTACCTTGGGGGGAGATTGCCTCTGTAATTTCTATATACTGACTGTTCTTTCTGCTGATCCACCAGGGGACTGTTCAGTGACTCTAGATGCATTTTCAGTCTCAGGTGTCAAGGGCTGTTCTGTGATTTCTTTCTTTGTTAGTCTTTCTCTGATTTCTCCCTATGCCACTCCTCTTTCTCTCATTCAGTCATAGGTTTGCCAGAGCCTTGGGCTATGCATGCTCTGTGGATCTGTTTTAGTTCCCTGTCAATTACTGCTCCCTGTTTACGGTAACAGCTCATATCACATTTTATTACTGTGGCTCATGTGCCTTTCACGTCATTGCTTTTGAAACACTGAATTTATTCTGAAATGCATCTGGTTTTCAGTCTAGTTCTTCACTATTTCCTAAACCCAGGGGGAAACTGTTGTTGGTTTTGCATTTTTGCATATTTTTTGCTGGCTGCAGCTGTGCCCTTGTTCCAGGCTTATGGTTCAAATTTTTGTGATAGAAATGGTCATTTTTTTCCCTTCTCCTCTCTGACTTTCAAGCCTTTTAGCCACTTTTGCCCCTGCTTTCACTCCCTCCTGAGCCTTAAGTGCCATGCTCCCTTGCTAGCCATTGTGTCTAACACAAAGATGAAATGACTGGGGTGTGTGAAAGCTCTTGCCGACACTTCAATATTATCTTCCCCTGCAGGATATCACAGTTAACCCTGCATCTCCACCGGCCTTTATAACTGCCTTATTTTCATTTTGAGAGAGCTCAGTGCTCACAGCAGCATGGGATTAATACCTCAGCTGCTGCTGTGCATGGGCAGAGGGCCAGCTTCCTCTCCCATCACGTTGCCAAAACGTCTCGCACTTGGCCACCTGTATCACGGCGTGATTAGGGGCAGAGCTGAGCTGTTCATCCCTCTTGTGGTTCCTTCACATCAGTATCCCCTTCTGCCAGGACCTGATTTCCCCTGTGAAGATGAATTTTCTAGAGGGCACATGGGATAATTTTGGAGGAGCTCCTACTACCCCCTTACCGGGAGTGTGGAAGCTCCTGGTTACTGTTTGGCACTTTTAAAAGCCCCACTAAAGCTGGGCTGGGGGAGGGAATGGAAGCAATGTACTGTGTTTATAATGTAAACAGGATTTAAGACTTCCTCAGATGCCTATACTTTTGCCAGCTCCAAACAATAAAAAAGCATACGTTAGGTCTCAAAACACAAGATTGTCTTTAAAATTCATGACATTTAAGAACATAGATTTTGAATGGTTTTTTTTCACCCTGCACATTCTGGGCCTGGAAACATTTTAATAGATCTTTCTTTTTCTTTAAGAAAGAAAGCTTTTACCTCAAATGCTGGAGCCTTGAAAATGTGACCTGCCCAGAGATGCCACAGCTCAGGAATGGCTCAATGCTCCAATGACTTTGGCAAAACTGAATTTTACTGCTTCAAAGTTCAGGGTCTTGGGAAATAGAAAGATAAAGTAGGGTAAGTCTGGGTGGCAGAAGTAGGACAAATTCCTGAAAAGCTGAATTTGTTGCTGTGGAGAAAAAAGAGTGGCTACTTCTACCTTCAAGAGCTGATGTCTCTCACCAATTCCAGTCTTGGACTGTTCTTTAAGCAACGCAATGTAACTTTTACTTTCCATTAGAAAGCTGTGGACGCCCTCTTCCAAATTTGTCTGGAAGACTACTGCCCAAAGGTGCACACTTCCTTCCTCCTTCCTGCTCATGATGCCACCCACTTGCCTGCCAGATCTCTCATGCTAGGAGGTGGCATTGCTCATGCATCCTTACTTGTTTCAGACAGAGTGGGAGAACTCTCCTTGCCTTCCCTACAATACACTTTCAGGCAATTAGCAAGGGAACTAGGAGAGGTGTAGAATTGTGTAAATCTACATAATGCCGTGCCACATCAAACACTCTCTGAGGAGGTTATTGAACTGTGTTTGAAACACTATCCATGGTCAATACACTGATATCTCCACTTAGTGGTCAGGGTTAATGAAAATGCTGAGAACAGAATTTCTCTCTGTTACTCCACCCACCCTCCCAGGGGAAGTTAAAAGCGGAATAAGGAAGAGAGATGTCAAGATTGGAAGTTAAAACTAGTTTAATAGAACAGGGAAGGCATAGCAACAGCTGGGATAATAATGAAAAAGATACAAATATATGCAAAACCCGATTTCAGCAGTTGCTGATTTAAGTGTCTGAAGTCCTTCATGGCAGAGCTGACTGGGAAAAGGGGACAGGGCTCTTCCCACCAACTGATGGAGTCAGAACCTGCAGAGCTCATAGCAAGATGAAGACAAAAAGCACAAGGGACTTTTCTACATGTCTGCCTGACAAGCAAATGGAGGTAGGAGTGAAGAAGAGACAGGCTTTTCTGTCCTATGTTCTTCATAGGGTGTGGCTGGAAAAGGGTGGGAACACTGACCCCTCTCTGTTCTGCCTGTTAGTTACCTCAGGGTCCTAAACAACATCCTCTCCCTAGGTCCTTGTATTGATACTATAAAATTATCCTGTGCCTCCTCAAGCCATGATAGCTGGCATCACTACAGCAAAAGCTGTATGTCCCTCAGGCCTGTTTTAGGGCCTATAAAGACTATGGGATCCAGTAGTTAAAAATTGCATAGCTAGCACACAGGCTTTGCTATGATGGGGAATGGAGGATAACTGTGGACTGCCATGGCTTGAATGAAGCAATACCATCACTGAGTGCTGCTGTGCCTGACATGCTGGGACTTCACTATGAACTGGAGTCCAAGGCAGCTAAATGCTGTACTGTCACTGATGCTGCCAACACATTTTTCTCCATTCCCTTAGCAACAGAGTGCAGGCCCCAGTTTGCTTTCACCTGGAGGAGAATCCAGTATACCTGGAATCGACTGCCCCAGGGGTGTAAGAATGGCCCAACTATCTGCCACAGACTGATCCAAACTGCACTGGAGAAAGGTGAAGCCCTGAAGCCTCTTCAGTACTTCAGTGATATCACTGTGTGGGACAACACAGCAGAGGAAGCATTTGATAAAAGGAAAAAGAAAACTGATCTTCTGTTGGCAGCCAGGTTCACTGTTAAGGTAAGTAAGGTTGAGGGACCTGCGAGGAGGTACAGTTCTTGGGAATTAAATGGCAAGATGGGTGCTGCCACGTCCCTACAGATGTTGTAAGGTAACAGCTATGTCTCCACCTACCAGTAAGAAAGAGACAGAGACCTTCTTGAGTGCTGTAGGTTTCTGGAGGACACATATGTACAGTGACATTGCAAAGCCTCTCTATAAATTAATGCAGAAAAGACAGTTTTGTCTGGGGCCCTGAACAAGTACAGCCATTCAAGCAGTTAAAATGAGAAACTGTACATGTCATGGCCCAGGGTCCTGGGTATGTAGTCCCAGGCAGTAAGAACCAGACCTCCACTCACTCACCCCTACTCCCCCATAATGAGGTAAGGAGGAGAAAATCCACCTAAAGGCTTGTTAATCAAGATAAGGACAGGAAGGTTTTCACTCCCCAATTACTCTCACAGGCAAAACCAGACAGACTCATCTTGGGGGGAAAAAAATAATCTATCAGGAGAAAGAAAAAACACAACCAAATCTTAATCCCTTCCTTCCCCCATCCCTCCCTTCTCCCCGGGCCTGAATTACTGCCTCCTGCTCAGCGGTGCAGGGGGATGGGGAGTGGAGGTTTAGGATCAGGTCACCACACTTTGTTTCTGCCACTCCTTCTTCCTCAGGGGGAGGACTTTTCTTTCTTCAATGAGGGGTCCCTCTCATGGGAGAGAGTCCTTCAGGAACCCCTCTGACATGAGTCCCTCCCACAGGTGCAGTCCCTCAGGCACAGGCTGCTCCAGCCTGGGCTGCACACAGAGTCACAGCTGCTTTGGGAACAGTCACCTCCTCTGGCACAGTGTCTTCCATGGTTTTGGATCTACACCTGCCCCTCTCCATGATCCTTCACAAGCTGCAGCTCCATGTCTGCCCCACTGGTGTCCTTCAGGGACTGCTCCATCGTGCTCCTCCATGGGCTGCAGGGGGACAGCTGTCATCTCACCATGGGCTGCGGGGAAAATCTCTGCTCAGGAATCTCTTCCCCCTCCCTCCTCACTGACCTGGGTAGAAGGTCTCTCAGAAGAGACTGAGTGAGCAGAGGCCTGGTTGTTACCAGAAGGGCTTAAACCGTGACAGTGTCCTACTGGTTTCTGCTCTCAGTTGCACCCTATATGACTTTGAGTCCTCTCATCTATAGGATGAATGACAAGGAAGGAAAAAAAGCTACTTTTCTGGGAGAGGGTGACAGTGTCCACTACAGGAATATTGAGTGATTTGCAAAACTGATGATACATCTGCTTTGTACAAAGCCTGGTGAAAAACAGCCAACCAACAAGGGTAAGTGTTAGGGGGGGGGGATTAAGCAGGGGGGTCTCCTGTCATGCCCAAGCAACCCCTCTTAGCTTAAGAACAGACTGCACAGAACCTATATGTATCTGCAGGATGGAAAGACAGAACCATTCTACTTTGTGTGAGTGCACAAAGTAGGATCTAGGGGAATAAGCTGAAATCGTTAAATTGAAGTTCAATCCTGATAAATATAAAGGAAGGGATGAATAAACATGAGTACACAGGAATGGAGAGATCACAGTAAGGAGTCATAGGGTTAATGAGAACATAGCCAAGGGGGAATTGCTAGATGTGGCTGGCACAAATGCACAAAATGCTGTATCAAATCAATATTGGAATTAATAGGTGTCATGACTTTAAGCAAGTAATGTAGTTGGAGAGTATTGAAGCATGTTTTGGTCAGCACACTTTTAAAAATATCTAAGCCAAATGGATAGAAATGAGATGAAAGAATGCAAAAATCAGTGAATCTGGACTCATCTTGTTTATAAAAAGCCCCCCAGTGCTAAGTGTAATGCTGATATGAGCAAGTCTTCTAACTCTGGAGTTTAGAGGAATAGGACCTCAGACCCTCCATAAAGAAAAACGGAGTCAGACATTTCTGATTAGCCACATTTGCAGGAATTGCAGTTCTGTTTACTCATGGTTTCACATGCTGTGTTCTTGTACCTGATATATGAATGGAACAACCCCTAACTAATGATGTTATTGCTGTGACTGTGCCTCTTGAAAGGCACAGGGAAGATACATACAAGATTCAGAGACAGTGAACTGCAGCTATGTAATAGCTTTCTGGACTGAAGATAGGGATACAAAAGTATATAGAAATGAAAGAAAGGTCTACCTCCAAGCCTCTAAATCACTGTCTGGAAGGCCACACTTTCCAGACACAGTCCAGGCCCTAGGACAATCCTTGCACCTCCTAAGGCTGGCCTGGTGAAGGTGACTCCACAGCAACACCCAAGTCAGACCATTTTCACATATGTGATATCTGACTGAACCAGCCCTAGTGATGTGAGCTCAGCTTTTTAGACAGATGTTGACAAAATCAGAAAGAGGGCAGCCCAAACCAAAAGTGAGGAGCCATGCCAGAAGGCACAGATTAATCCAAACTGAAGAAGACAGAGAAAATCTGTGTATGTATAAATGTGTGTGAGCAGCAACTGTGTCTCTTCTTCCATTTATACAGCAGTAGCTGCTATAGTATGTTGAGATATCTACTCCAGTTTCATATTACCATGGAGGTAAGCATTGTCTGGCTGGCACCTTGCCAAGAAACAGAATGGGCTGGCAGGGGAAAGAAAGAAATCCCAAGGGACAAGCAAATTAAATAAGCTTGAAATTAAGGTATAACCAGGTTATCTTACATGTACAGATAGACACTGTAAACATGATGGTGAAGTTTTCATCTTTAATTATTTTAAGATGAGTTTGTTACTTGGGTCATTGCAGAAAAACCTTGTGAATACAAGCTAAACACAAACCACTGGCTTCTCATTTTGAAAGAGATCTGACATGAACACCTCAATGTAAAAAAGTTGACTCAGGAGACAAACCATAATTCGGCANTGATCTAACAGAAAATCATTGTGCACAGTTCATTAAGTGCCTTTCCCTTTCCCTTTCCCTTTCCCTTTCCCTTTCCCTTTCCCTTTCCTTCTCATTTCCATGTGCTGCAGCCCCAGCCAGAAAGGCTGGTGGAGATATTTCTCCAGGCACAGCTTTGTTGGCCTAGATAGTGACTCACCTCACATGGTTTAGATCAGCCTGTTTTGAGCAAATGAAGTGTGATACAGGTCCTGCAGCTGTACAGAAGATGAGAGCCTGTTATGCTTGCAAGACAGGTCTTAATTACTAAGTGCAAATTGTTGTTTCATATTTAAGTGCTGGGAGAAAATAAATGAAAGCAGAGGAAATATCCAGTAGCTGCTGAAAAGGACCTACAACACTGCGCCACAAGGAGATATCATTAATTACTTGATTTAGTCCCCTTTGGGCTCAGAAGACTGCAGCAACATAATTACTTTTGTTTGCAGCTGTGAGTTCTGTTTTGACTGAGATATATGTTTTCTACTTAGACCTTAATGATTTTTTGATGTGTTTATTTTTGGTAGGGGAATTAATTGCCTGCAATTTACCTAGAGCTTTTACTTCGATCCACATGTCAATCACTTTTGGTTTATAGTGTCTCAAAGACAGCAGCAGAAATAAGGACTACTAAGAACAGAGCAATCCTTCCAGCATAGACAGTCACTCAGGACTACAGCTGTAAAATGCCAGCACAAGCAGGCATATGATAATCAGCATTTGAATTCCACCAAAAAAACTATCAGTACCTGTCACTGGACTGGATTCCAGAGAAAATATGTCCTCCTAAAGACCAGCTTTTTCATTCTCTTCACTTTTCCAGAATTTTCTACTGAAAATCTTGAAGAACTCAGAGAAAGATTATAGAAATCAGTGAGAGACCAAGTTAATAAGAAATAGTAAAGTAAACCAGAATGTTTTCCACAGATAAAACACAGATGGTAAGAGGCCCTAACTCATGATGACACTCCCTAACCACAGTCCAAATGCATGAGTAGAGCTGTCAGGTGCTGCCTTATGAGGGCAGGATAGCAGTGAAGTTTGACCATGTCTGAGTTTCCTGAAATTTGAAAAGAATTCACTTCAAAAGAAGTTTATTCACTTCAAAAGAAGTTTATTCACTTCAAAAGAAGTTTATGACTCTCCTAAAAAGAAGCTTAGCCCTAAGAATCCTCTACATCCATACCTGTTTGCCAGTGAGGGAGGATCAGAAGGGAGCATCAGTAGTTGCAGTCACTCTTTGAGCTAGGACTCAGGATGCAAGTCTGCCTGTGCTGTTCTTCTTGCTCCTTCCACCCCATCACAAAAAATAATAACATGTGTAGAACACTGTTTAGTCACCTCTCCATTGTGTTTTGACACTGCTACCCATGATCTTGGCAGTTTATATTTACTCAGAGAGGAGGTGAAATAAAAAGAGAAGGGAAGATGGAGGAGTTGAGAAGAAACAATTTCTAAAACTGCAAAAGCTAGCAGGCTTTGGCTTTATGGAATCATGGTGGATGGCACACTGAAGAGCAGTTTTTAGCAATACTATCAGCAACTTCCCATCCAGCTGGGAAAGATTTTTTGTTAATACACATCATGATTTTAATAGCATGCGTGTAGGTGGTGAAGAATTGGATTTTTAAAAACTTTATAATCAAGGTGAGAGGAGGCAGGCACAGTACATGAGAAACATGCAGTGTCAAAATACTCTCACCTATTATCCCCTAGGTCACACTGGCAGATCCTTTCCACCTCCCACTTACTGGCTGGTTTTAAAGTTGAGAACTGTACCCTGCTCTGAGCACTTGGCTTTTTTGATTTACTTATTGTAAAAAGTCAGCAAAGGTGGAGCAGAAGTACTGAGTCTATCTGTTAATACCAGAGGTTAAAATTGATTGCTCGTTCTTTATAGCCACAAAGCATTTACATGCAGACCTCACTGTAAACTGTGCCTATGGAAGGGAATCTAAACAGTGTATAAGATGAAAAGGAATGTGCAAAGAGGGAAAAATTATCAAAGACAAGGCAATCAGTAGTTCTACCGTTAATACATTTAAATGCAATAAAAAACTGGAGCTTTGCACTCTGGTAACTTAGGTTTAAAGCACAGCCTGCTTCATCTTCACAAGAATGTTTTCACTCTCCCCTAATGACAAGGAGACTGGCTCCAGCGCTGCTTCTTGCTGCACTTTGCCCAGTGGCTGCAGAAAGGGGCTCTCTCCCCTACCCCAACTGAGCTTCCATGCTACTTCCTTGTGTTAGCTCTAAGCTTCCTGGCATTAGCCAAGGTTGTGAAACTGTGGGCTGAGCTGAGTGAACCAGCTGATCTGCCAGCAAACTGGCACAGTCAAAAAGCAGAGTTTCAGCATGTTGATCTGATGTGACCTTGCAAGGTCCTATACACAGGATGGAGCATGAGGCAAGGGAGAGATTGCTGGTGTCATGCAAGATTAAGTCGGTCCAGGAATACCCTATTATCATCAACAGAAAGCCCAACTGAGGGGCCATCCATTACTCAAAGACACTTAGACACTTAAAATTTTCTTCCTCTCTAAAGTAAGGGGAAGAATGATTGAAAATTGGTGGTTGGCCTGGTGCCACTCCCATAATTAATACTAAAATATTAGGCCCTGATGTGCTATGGACTCCTCTGCACTTGCCATGAGGAAGGACAGTAATCCATTCATTCATCCTGACAACTGTCCACTAAATGGACCTCTCCAGATACAGCATGGCAAGTATGCTTCTCCAAGTATGGCAGAAGCACCTTAGTTTCTGCACTTGTGTCAGACATATTTGGTTAGGACAACATAAACTTTCTAACTCTTCCCATGTAGCTCTAACGTCTGAATTGTTTTGTGGTCATTCCGTAGTCTTAGCCCTAAATCTTTCTTTTCCTCTGCAGGCTCCCTGTTATTTCATCTGCAAACACAGAATCAACCACTGACATACTGACAAACAGAACAGGCTTGTGTCAGTTTCCTGTCCAAACTAACATCTCAGCTTTTATCAGACATAATTTTGGGGCTAAGTAGCTGTCAATTAAAATTCAGTATGGCCAAAACAGAAAGCTGATTTTTTTCCCCATCCTGTTCCCCCCTCCTCTCCATTATTACCTGTACCCAAATCAGTCTTGAAAAACTATGCCCTTCTTCTAACATCTTTATCTATTCTTAGTCAGCTTTCTCTCAAGTCTCCCATCCAGGAACATCTCAGCATGATAGCCAAGGGGTTGCAAATTTGGTGTTTTGTACTCAAAAGTTATTTTAATGTAGTATCAGAAAGACTGTGATTTATGGCCTTACATATATCCTGGTATTTTGTGTGTAATTGTTCCTAGAAGTTGGTGAGGCCAACTTCATCCAGCTACCTTTCCTGAGGTAAAAGAGAACCCAAATAAATTATAATGACCCCTCTCTTCCAGAATTCTCCCAGAGCTCAGCAAACAGTCTTAGGGGATTTCCTTGGTGGATGAGTCTAGTGTGGAGGCTGTGTGAGCAAATGCCTTAGAGGAAGCTACAACAGAATAGTGGCTTCAGAAGATTAATGACTGGATTCCTTAAAAGCTACTTATGGGAGAGGTGATCTTATGTGTAAGCCAAATGGGTCAACTTGCCTGTCAAATGCAACATGTATCCAGAGTTCAAGCATGTATATATTAACACCAGAAATTGTAAAAAAAATGGAGAAGGAAGACCTAATTGAAACATACAGGGCAGATGAAGAATGAGTTGGTGAAGAAGCAGAATACCTCCTTCAGCTTCCATGAGTCCCATGCTTGTGAAAAGGTAAATGCTGACATGTTGAGTGCTGTCATGGGTGTAAATCACAGCAACTGTCTGCATCTGCAGTGTCCTAGTGTAACAGAGTCAGAACAAACTACAGAGACAGAAAAATGTGCAATCTAACACTGAAACAAAGCCACTTCTTGAGGAGGGGAGTCAAATACCAACTCTGTGAGCAAAGGACTTCTAAGGAACTTGTATCTTTTTTCCTTCTAAATAAATATAAGGGCATCAGTAGCATTAGAACAGGAAAACCTTAAAACGTTGGGGGGTTTATACTAAGGATGCAGCACAAATTGAATTATAGCACAGATCCCTGGAATGAAAAAAATTGGTGTGCCTAAACTAAATGCAGTGATAGAAATACTAAGTCAGTCTTTTATGGGAAATATTTTAAAGAATAGACTGGTGAGAACTAGGAATCTTCTTTGTCTATCAGTCACTCAAAATGCATTTCCTTCCAAATATGTCTAGAAGCTGCACAAGCATCAATGTATGCAAATTCAGAGATGAAAGCAATAATTCATACTGGAAGGAAACCATAATGCATTGATAGTATGAATGCCAATCATCCTCCATAGGTTTTTTTGCTGAGCAACAAATAGGAACAGTACATGTACCTTATCAAAACTGAAAATTTCAGAAGGCATACAGCCTACGCATCCTAATGTTCAAAAAGAGTGAGAACTCTGGGTGTACAGCTTTTCTGTAAGCACACAGCAGTTGCAAGGCAGGGCAAGTATGGGGAGTTCAGACACGCCTTCAAAAAATACTGGGCTCATAAGGAGAAGGTCAGAATCTGTACTGTCTGGGGGACAAAAGTAAGGAGCCTTTGATGAATCATCTGAACTCCTACAGTCCAGGCACCAGTATCCAAACTTAAATACCATATAAATTAGCATTTGTATCTGTTATACATATTCACCTTCAAAACTGCCAAGAGGTAAACCCAAATGACTGAAATACATGACAAATGAGTGAAAGGTAGAGTACTCAGGTTTGAGTGCATGTTATTTAATATGTGGTGGGCTCTTGCTGTTATCATCTGTACCAGGATTTATAATTTGATTTAACTTAAAGGAATGAGAAAATAATTCTCAAAAATACAGAAAACTGAATGCTATTAGGAAGAAACTATGAAAATGCTCCATATGATTTGTCAGTTTCAACATGTTCCTAATGCTGGAGCCAAAGACTAAGTGTGATTTTCCTTGTGGATAGAGCACTATGTGACGTACGTGAGTGAGCTATGCAATTACTTGCTAGTCACTTAGAAGAACAATGGAAAGGATTCTTTAAAAATTCCTTTCCTTTAATGTAAATCTAATGTATTACAACAAGGGCAAGTGTAAAGTCTTGCATCTGGGAAAGAACAACCCCAAGTACCAGTATAGGCTGGGGACTGATCTGTTGGAGAGCAGCACAGGGGAAAGGGACCTGGGGGTGCTGGTGGACAGAAGGATGACCATGAGCCAGCAATGTGCCCTTGTGGCCAAGGCCAGTGGCATCCTGGGGTACATTAGAAGGGGGGTGGTTAGTAGGTTGAGAGAGGTTCTCCTCCCCCTCTACTCTGCCCTGGTGAGGCCACATCTGGAATATTGTGCCCAGTTCTGGGCCCCTCAGTTCAAGAAGGACAGGGAACTGTTTGAGAGAGTCCAGTGCAGAGCCACAAAGATGATTAAGGGAGAGGAACATCTCCCTTATGAGGAAAGGCTGAGGGAGCTGGGTCTCTTCAGCTTGGAGGAGAATGAAAGGCTACCTTATTAATGCTTATAAATATGTAAAGTGCAAGTGCCAGGAGGATGGAGCCAGGCTCTTTTCAGTTATGTCCAATGATAGGACAAGGGGCAATGAGTATAAGCTTGAGCACAGAAGGTTACATGTAAGCATATGGAAAAACTTTTTCACTGTGAGTGTGACAGGGCACTGGAACAGGCTGCCCAGGGAGGGTGTGGAGTCTCCTTCCCTGGAGACATTCAAAACTCACCTGCATGCATTCCTGTGTGATCCTGCTGTAGGTGACCCTGCTCAGGCAGGGGGCTTGGACTAGATGATCTTTCAAGGTCCCTTCCAACCCCTAAATCTCTATGATTCTATGATACCTGGATTTGGACAATAAAGCATGTCTTTATGACACAAATGAGATAAGAAAGCACACTGGTCTGGTATATCTCACCTAGAAGGCAGTGGGTCAGCCTGAGAGAGATTTGAACTGCAAAGTGGCATCATGCTCTCCACAAGGTGTTTCAGAAAATTCCTCCTGCAGCTTCTTGGGAAGCTCATTTGGTTCAATGGTCATCACACAAAGCTTGAGATGTAGGACAGATGCATTCAATTCTTCACTGACAATGGCATCAAACTGACCAAGGTTAGGATAGACTTGTACTAATAGTCTGGCCATTATTAAGCTCTCACTCACACAGACTTGCTAATGCACTAACTTAATCCCCCATCCCAACCAGGCTGCTATAGCTTCTTCCTAAGATTGGAACCTGATTCACAGAAGTTTCAGACATGGAGTCACATGTTCCTTTCCTGACAAGAGCATGCAGCCTGCCCTGTGCTTCAGTTCTGCACATGCATTTCCCAGCACTTGTGTGACCATACCCTCCTTCTGTTTCCTAGGCTCTACTTCTCCCATCTGCTACCAGGACAGCTACTCAGGCTGAGAGGACCTTCTCTTCATCCCTAAATGTCAGTTCAAACAGATCCTTCCTCATGTTCAGGTTCAGTCCTGCAGGAAAACCACTGGACCACATTTCCATCACTCAACTGTGTGGTCTAGAGATACACGGTGTATATGACAGACTGCTCTGAAGCTATGGGAACAGAACACCTTAAGCAGGTGAGGTGAAAAAATAGATATTCTTTCCAAGAGCAGAACTTAAAAGACTTGTGCAGTAACAAGAAATGGAAACAACCATCAGTGTGATAAGATGAGGAATCAGGGCATCCTGGCTCTTGTTTTTCCTTAGAAGAGCATTTCTCTGGTCATCTCTTGCTTGAGATGCTATATATTTTGGACTACAATGGACCAAATTGTCGTCCAATTGGTCTACATTTGGACCAATTGTCCAATTGTCCAGGCTGGCAAAGATAAGTAGGAGACTGACCCTCAAAATGTAATAAATATGAGTTCTCTGGGTTTTTAAGTGAAAGAAGTGAAGCCGAAGTTGAACAGACTTAATTCACTGGCAAATTCTTTATATAGGACAGGAGTGGAGGACAGTGACATATTTTGGGCAAATTTGAGTCAATGGGAAGACTGAATGTCACTTCTAAATGTTTAGAAGATGGTTCTGGTACAAATTAAAATACAAGTGACATTTTGAAAAGAATAATTTTTATATTTTCATAGAATCACAGAATCATAGAATGGTCTGAGTTGGAAGGGACCTTAAAGATCACCTAGTTAAAGCCCCCCTGCTATGGGCAGGGAAACCTTCCACAAGATCAGGTTACTCAAAGACCCATCCAGCCTGTCCTGGAACACTTCCATGGCTAGCCACAACTTCCCTGGGCAACCTGTGCCAGTGTCTCACCAGCTGCACAGTGAATAACTTCCTCCTAATATATAGGAGGAAACTCTTCCAGTTTCAAGCCATTACCCCTCGTCCTATCACTCCATGCCCTTGTAAAACGTCCCTCCCCAGATTTCCTGGAGGCACCCTGGAAGGCTGCTGTAAGGTCTCTTGGGAGCCTTCTCTTCTCCAAGCTGAACAACCCCAACTCTCCCAGCCTGTCTTTACAGGAGAGGTGCTTCAGCCCTCTGACTACTTCCTGGCCCTCTTCTTTTCAAAGCAAACGTTTGGTATTTTAATGTACATTTAGACATTTATTACAATATATTTACAAATATTTTAACACTGTTTTGAACTTCTCAACTGGAAAAGAAATAATTCCTGTCATCCTAAGCAAAATATGCCATTATACACTTAAGAGTTAGGCTAAAATCTGGCCTGACGTGGATAGTGGGCATTCTCATTTTCTTGAGCACTTGAAGCAACAGCAGTTTATAGGTTTACATACAGCACACAGATTGCAGAGGGACAGGCTTTATGTCCAGTGTTGTGTTGCAGATCAGCACTGCACTAACTTCTTACCTGGAAAAGCACTCTACAAATATCCACTACCTGCAGGAAGCAGGTGGGATAGCAAGGATTTGAAGCCCCTGAGACAACTCAGTCCAATCCAATCCAGGCACTACAAACCAAATTCCTACTTGGTATATCTTGTTAGCATAAAGAAAATCCCTGACTGAGAGACTGAACAAGGGCTGAGGAATAATACAGCTGGCTTTCCTGGCATGGAGAAATATTTTTTTAACTTCTAGGACTGATTGGAATTTCATTGCTAACATTTCTGCCAGGCTTCCTTTCAATGAAGCATCAAGACCATGATGGGATATTTCATAGGATACTTGCCAAGGAGTCATATTGGTCCAATATGCTTTCAATTTGTTCTTAAGATTAAAGTAGGGAAAAGGCGTAACAGGAGGAGGAAGCATGAAATGAAGGCACAAGAGCCATTATAGTGATCAAATTCACCCATGGACCAGCTCAGCCTGACATAATCCTTAGACAGCTGATTAGGCAGTTTGCATTCCTTCTGTGATGGAGGACCAAGACATGGATGTGGTCAGGACATATCCATGGTTTGAGGAATAGTTTGGGGGGTGGTGCTATAGAGTATTTAGGTAGCTTTTCCTCACCAACTTCATAAAATGGTTGAAAGTAAGACCACGAGTAGAATTTCTTCCCTGGAGCCTTCTGATGAGGCTGTTTAAGTATTGCTTAGTCTAGAAGACACAAGAGTATTGGTCTTGTAGGTCAATAGTAATGTATTTACAGAACATCTCAATTGTTAAAAATGGAAGATGCAGACATAAAACTGAATGCTCTTAATGACAGAAGGACTGAAATATTGGCATACGGGCTCCATTTTCCCTTTGCTCTTCTCCTTCTACTCTCTCTGCTTTCATCTTTTCAACTCTTCTTTTATGCAAATGTCTACAGTAAATTTAAGGTCATCTGCATGAACTGCAAGTCACCTGCTTTTTTACCAAGGTTATAGCAGGTCTAGACTTCTCTATGGGATTTTTTTGCAAAGAGACCAAAAATGAGAGAACTAATGTTTTGTGAACTGACACATTATATTTTTGGTTCCTATGATTCATCGAACTAGTTTGAGTGAATGGATGTTTTTTTTACCCTGTAATTTAAAGTGAAGGATATTGAAGGGCAGATGAAATTTTCCCAAAGAAGTTTCTCTTCTGTGAATATTAGGAGAAACCCCCCCAGAATGCAAACTGTGGTGATGGCTTTTCTATAGAGCAAGTGCAGATTCATTAAACGTTTGTTGGTTTTTTGGTTTTTTGGTTTTTTTCTTTCTAACTCCTTACACTTTTATTTTATAGTCTTCTGTAAGGGGTACATGAATTCAAATACTATGATTCAAATTTGCAAGGCAGTGTTGGTTTGAAAGCAAACAAGACAAGTAGCCTAGTCGTAATGGAGACCTTTGTTAGTGCAGAATCTAGTAAACAGTTTGCAACACATTAGCTGTCACTTCAAATGCCACTGATAATTTGCAAAGCACTCAGAACAATAAGAAGAAAAAGCATAAAATGTCAAACTTATTGGAAAGCTGACAACAAAACAAATATTGACTGTGAATTAGTCTTCCTGATTTTCTGAAGCTCTTACTGATTCGGTTTTAATAAAGGATCTTGTTCTCTCAAGGTCCTTAAATACAGTAGATTATCTAACATGCTTAACTAGTTCTTTATCTGAAAGCTTATCCTTGATGACTTGGAAATGACTTATTGCTAACAAGTGTGGGAGGGTGATGGGTCCACTAGGTGATCTGGCTGCATATTCCTTGGAGATGTTCACATTTGGTCCAGAACCACTAGCTTTTCTTTCTATTGAGACCTATTACATTTTCATAGCTTTTTTTGAAAGCTGTTCTGAGACCTAATAACTGACTTTGAAAAGGCATCCGTTCCTGCTGTTTTGCAGCTAATAGAGAAGATGAAAATGTTCAGAATGGAACAAGCATCCATGAAAATAGTAAAAATATTCAGAAAAGTTATATATTGATCAAAAGTCAGGCAGAAATTAAAGCTTCAGGGTAAGAAAATAAAACCTTTGCTTTCTGACAATCTGTGCCAGTTACTAGAATTTTTATTGAACCTTTAGGTACACTTGATGTGAACAGGCTGGTTTGCAGACTTGGGTCACTAGCAATTCAAATAGCCTGGCTCACAGCAGGACATGGAAAAGTCAGACAGTTTCACCTAATCATTACTGAAGGAGTAAGAGGGGGAGGAGGTAGCTAAGCTATGTGACAGCTAGTGATCCATAAAATGAATAGTTCAGAAAAGGGCTGAAAAGAAAGAACTAGAAAACTGTGTATGAAATACAAGCTGGCCACAGAGAGAAGACAAAAAATTCAGCCTGAGAACTGCAATAAAGGCTGAAAAGGAATCTGTGGTTATTTGGTGTATGGCATATATTAACTAGCCTGGCCTTTACCCAGACTCTCAGACCATTTTTTTTTTTTTTTGTCCCAGGCAAGTCCCCACATTGTGATATCTAGGACTCATCACAGAGTTTTGCATCTGTGCTATGAAAAAAAAAATAATACAGCAATTAACTGCTGTGCAGACAATAATCACTGAGGTTTTGACTCTTCTGTAGCACCTGTTACAGGCTATACACCACAACAGACCCCTGCTTTTGGAGCAACCAAATCTGAGTCCCACTTCACCCTTGGGAGAACTCTGCAAGTAACACATTGCTCTACTACAACAGGACAGTCTGTAAAAAAGTAAAAATTTTATGCCCCCAACTGCTGTTTATGTGGCTTGTGATGTGCAGCCCTTCCTGAGTAGGGCATATATTTAGAATATAACTCAGCAGGCTTTCACCTCAATGAAGCTACATTGCATGCTTGAGTCAAACTAGTTTAACAAAAGGTAGATTGCTCTCAACCTTCTGCCCAGGCCTATAGCTCTGCTTGTCTGACCATGTACAGAGCCAGTGCAGCTCATTAAATCAAAATAAAACTATTGACTTTCCTAGAAAATTAATTTATTGATGAAAAGCAAAAAACCTAGGGGCTGCAGAACCTTCCCTTCCAACAGCAACAAGAACACATTGCTTCAAGCTGTAACAGATAACTCATGAGCTAATTTAACCCAGCGTGATGTAGCCCACTGTGAAAAATAGAGTTCTTATTATAAAACTACATTCTCAGTTTTGTACAGACATATCCCACCTTGTCACAGCTTCCTCATTAAGAAATCTGGTCTCTGAACATGCATAAAAGATTTCATTTTTATGGTAAACATTCCTATCCTGTACTGGCAAAGAGAAAAAAAAAAAAGAATAATGTATTTATATTACATGACGATGAGGAATTGTTTTTCTATGAAATAGACAGCCACAGAGGATGCAAATGGTATTGCCATTTTCAATCAATAATCTTTGTGGCACTTGAGTATGCAAAAATTCTAAAATTGTAGGAGACTTCCAGCCTTCTGACGCAAAATTTCAGCAGCTCTTCATGCAGCTATAAATTCAAAGGAGGAAGAAAGCCCAATGTTATTCCAAGAACCAAGCAGACAAGCCGGGTAATAATAGACTGGGCATCCTCAGTAATCCTAGACAAAACAGTGATGTTATGTGAATTAAAGCAGTCATGCTATGTGTGATTCAATCAGTGAGGATTTACAGGGTAGGAATATAATGAAAGCAAGTCCACATGGCTTTATGAAAACAAGTCTTGACAAGCAGGCCTGACTTCACTTTTTGATGAGATTACAGGTTTGTTTGATCAAGGTAACCACATGGATGTGATAGACTTGGCCCTTCCTAATGAATTTGATTTAGTACTGCTTGACATTTTGATTAAAACATTAGCATTATATAGCCTTAATAAAACACATTAAAACAGATTAGGATCTAGCTAATTGATAGAGTTCAGCAAGCTGTTCTAACCAGATACTCAGCACTGACTGGGGATATTTATAGTGGGGCTCTGCAGGCAGGAACACTAATGCTTGCTGCCATTTGATGCCCTGGAATTACACAGAAACATGGATAATATTGGCAAATGTCCTGAAGTCTAGCAGGGAATCAGCAGCTCCGGAAAGCTGCAGTTTTGCCTGCACTGGCATAAATGTTTTTCTGGTACTTGATTCCATTCTTCAGTTCTGCACAAGCACAGAGATTCTCTTGCAGAGTATTGTTGGAAGGCTGCGGTCTAGTCAGCTGCTGATGGGCATACAATGATTTCTCTCAAGGGCCAGGGATTTTAACTACTAATTCCTGTATTATCAAAAGAAGTAGTATGAATCCTTTTAAAAAGTGTAGACTGAAACCAGGAACCCCCCATGAATGGTCTTTAAAAGGCAAAGAAGCAATATTGCACATTTCTATACATCTTTATTTAAACTAGCACCAACAGAAGCCTGAATTTAAAATATGTTTGCAGCTTTACAGTCAGGAAATTCTGGCCCATTGGCTGAAGCAGGATTTGTTATCAAAAAGCAAAACAAGAAAGCCAGATGAATTAAGCAAGAATACCCGAAAGAGAACTAACAAGAACATTAATTTTCAGTCATAAAGCATATGCAATTTTTACTTCTATCACTTTCTGGCCAGCTGATCTAAACATGGTTTTCCTGATTCTCCATTTTCTTGGTCTGATCTTAAATTGAAGTGAGGTTAGGTTATGTCAATTAGTCTCCTTTGCTAGGTTTGATTCTGACCAATCTTTTTGTATTACTACTTCTAGATACAAAATTTAAAAAAAAAAAGAAGGATAATTCATACTAATTTTGATAGTGTGGACAGTAAAAGATGATCTCTTTCTCAGCAAAATCCTGCTAGCAAACTGTTATCATTTTAACAATTTGTTCCTCTTTGACCTTGCAGAACAAGATGACTGATAAATGTAAAAGATAATAGCCAGAAGAAAACAATACAGAATATACTCTCTCCTCTTACTATCCAAAATACAGAATCAGATACATATAGCCTGCAATGCATCAGGACATCTTATTTCATTTATTACATACCAATTTAATATCTAAAATCTTCCTGCATTTGCATGATTTTACAAACTTCTTATTAAAATTCTTGGTGTCAAAAATGAGGCAACCAGAAGTGCCACACTAAACATCAATACCATTTAAACATAGTGCCAAACAGCAAGTAAATGCCCCACCTGGCTATATTTATTTTTTAATCCACTGAATAAAAAGCTAATGTCATGCCATATTAATCCTTTTTCCATGTTTTGTTTGGTTGGGTTTTTTTGTTTGGTTGGGTTTTTTTGTTTGATTGTGTTTTTTTACAACAGAACTCCTCACCATCTAGGTCATTCAACAGGATGACTTTCCGTGCATGTCACCACTCAGTTTTCCTACGTCCTGTACTGTCCTGTTTCCCTCTGCACCAAACCACAACTCTCATTTCAATCCCTCTGTCTTTGCTTCTGGAACTGTTCCAGCTTAGAGGAAAATTCCCCAAAGGGTTCTAAATGACTTACATTTACAAATAATGAACCAGAGTATTTTTCTCCGTGTTTTTAAAACATTCAGTGTTTTGTGGGGCAATTATGTGTTTGTTTTGTTCGGGTTTTTTTCCACAAGTCTGTTTCCCTAACAGCATACTGACAATGTGAGGATACTTGTCCTTTTGGATACTCTGAGGTAATACCTGATCATCAATACCCAGTTCTTCAAACTGATGCTCTGAAAGACAAATGATATTCCAAAAATGTATGCATCTTGTTCCACTTCCAAAGGCTTTTCATCATTCTTCTAATTCTGGTCCTTCCTTTTCTTCATGTAAAACTGAACATGTGCTCCCTGTAACTGTGGGACCATTACGATACCAGATTTTCTTCCTCTAGCTACTCCTGACTATTAGATTTTTTGCAAGTCTGTCTGTGACAATTTCTTCATTCTATTCAATTTTTAACCTTATCTATCCCTCTCCTATTTACAACGCATGTTGTTATCTTTCTTTCAGGTTTTGTTAGCTTTTTTTTTCTTTTTTTTCACTTGCATTGCCTATGGTGAACATAGTATCAGGACATGGAATTCTTCAAATAGCTTAAATTGAGTTTTTCTTTTCCCTTATTTCTAAAATCCTGCAATTACATCGTTACAGATTTGCTTACTCAGTTCCATACTCATTTCCATTTCTGTCTCTTAGCCACAGTCCTTATGGA
Organism: Florisuga fusca; assembly: GCA_038090715.1. Lineage (NCBI taxonomy): Eukaryota > Metazoa > Chordata > Aves > Apodiformes > Trochilidae > Florisuga > Florisuga fusca. The sequence goes on along the minus strand of JAAWXA010000004.1, from coordinate 50,258,430 downwards.
TTTTGTCTCCCATACACAGTTCAGTTCTTTTTTTTCTGGCTACACAAACCCAACAACTTTTTCAGTTTTGTCAGCAATGTATCCTTTTATTTTTCATGAGGACATTAGCTGAAGCTACACATATTATTTGAACTTCACTGGAACCTTCTTCTCATTCAGATGGGGAGTACACCTGAACACACAAAGACGAGTCCAAATTAAAAAAAAAAATTAAAAATTAAGGGAGCTCAGGCTAAAAAGCTGAGACAAACATGTATTACCTTGCTTCACAGAGCTGCAAAATTTGCAAAAAATTGTTTAGTACGAAAGCACTCATGAAGAATCTGCAAAATCAGGTGATCACCACTTCCATGGTTTCATTACACAAGAAGAGGTGCTATGTGTTTAGTACCACAGAGAACAAGTTTGTTCTTTCCACCGTTTTAGTCAGTTCAGAGCTTCCAAATACACTGCCAGTGCTGTGCCTTCAGTCACGTTTGACTGCTACCTCACTTTTTTTTTTTTACCTGAATAGTCTTGTGTACAGTATCAGGCTACTCATGCCGCACTGCACTTCAAGAGGAACCATCCCACCACGCGTGTTTGGACCACTTCACAGCAAGAACCTGGGAGGGCAGCCGTGGCTTACTTTAACTCCTCAGTGGTAGGGATTGATACCTAAGGGGCCGGGCGGTATCAGTGGAGAGCAGCCGCTCTGGTGCCCGGCTTGAAATGGCGCCTCCCCTCTTGCTCCGGGCCTCACTGACACCGCCGGGACCGTCACCTCCCCTGACACTTTGGGTTGGTTTGGCACCGATTTGACACGGAGACACCACCTCCAGCTCTCCCCACCGACACACGAACCGAAACGGGCTCTGTTCCCCTCAGCCTCGCTAAACCTCTCGCCCTCCGAGCGGCCGCAGCTCTGCGCACACCACAACCCCGGAGCCGCTCCCGTTCCCGCCGCATTGGGGCGGTGCCGTCTCCCCCGATCCCGGCTCCGCCCCCGCTGTGCCCGCAGCTGCCCCGCCACACATCGGTCCCGCCCCCGTACCTCCCCCCCCCCCCCCCCCCNCCGTACCTCCCCCCGACCCTCTCCCGACTGTGCTGGGTTAGAGGCGGGGGATAGCAGGGGGAAGGCGCCTAGCAGCTCGGTGAGGGGGTGAGGGAAACTCGCGGTGCGGCCTTTCCCATCGGTGGGACCGCATGTCCATCTTTGCAGTGTTTCAATCTAGTGCCGCGGAGCGCAGCGGCGGCCATCCACGCTGCCTCTACCCTGGGGCAAGTGTCAGCCTCAGGGCTCCACCTGAAAACCGACTGTCCATGGAGAGCACTCCCCGCCCTTCTCCGCTCTCCGCCATTCACATCCACCCCACTTGCCGATCGCAAAGTGCCGCTCCTCTCAATCACCAACCTTTGCCCCGCCCTCACTGCCACCCGCTCTCCCCCCCTGTGGCGCTGGGGGGCTGTTGCCGAGGGAGGGGAGGAGTGCAGGAGCTGGCGCGGCGGGGCGTGGAGGAGGAGGAGAAAGAGGAGGAGCTGCGGCTGCCGCCGCCGGCGGAGGTTTCAGTACCTCGGAGAAGGGCTGCGAGCTCACCGGGCGGGAGCCGCCGCAGCCGGCCGGGACCGCAGCCGCCGCTCTCCGCTCCCCTNCCCGCCTCTCCCCGCGCTCACGCCGCGCCAGGCACAAGCGCCCCCGGGGACCTTTAGGAGCCGTCGCCTCAGAGCCAGCGGCCGCGCCAAACGCGTCCCTTCTCTTTACCCCCGCCGCCGAGGGTGTCCGGTCCCCTCTGGAACGGGTCTCGGGGAGGGGTGGTGGGGGGAGGGAGGAACGCGGCGACGGCACAGGCTCGGTGACCAGGACGGGCGGGAAGGCTGAGCGAGGGGGTCCGTCACCTCAGAGACGGGACAGGTGGTCAGCCCGGGACGGTCTGGCGGGCTGAGGGGGTCGCTCGTTACCGTCGTTTGTTCTTCACGGAGCGGCTGCCGGGGCGGCGCGGGGGGCAGGTGGGTGGCGAGGGAAGTGAGTGGGTCCCACCCCGCTGTGGGGCGGCCGCGCACCCTCCTGGAACCCGAGGAGGATCGAGGGCAGCGGTGGCTGCCGGCAGTAGCGGGGGTGGGCAGGTAACTAGAGAGCGGGAGTCGCGGCAGCGGCTGCGGGAGGAGAGCGGTGTCGGGGAGAGGGAATCGGCTCCTCCCAGCAGCCTGGAGGCAAAGGTACCCCTGGCGAAAAGGGGGTTGAGGGGAAGAGGAAATTGAATGCAGCCGAATTTTTTATTGTAGTTTGTTTAAAGCAAGCAAGTACCGAAGGCAAATTTTAGGCAGTAAAGCTAGAGGGATGGAGCCTACTGTTTTGGATGCCGGCTTGAATTTTTTATTTACTTTTGGGTTATAACCACTGCTAAATGTGGATTTTGTGAGAGAACCCAATGGCGGTTGTTCCATTGTTCCTTGTTTGAACGTAAATCATAGTTCTGCTGCTTGTGGAATTTTTGTTTATTTATTTATTTTTTTAAAAGGACCTTTCCCGGTAGCTTTTACGTCTGACAAAATGAAGCCTTTGTATTTTTCAGTCAATTACACCTAATAGTGACATTCTGTTTGGTACAAGGGACTAAAGTGCTGCCTCACTCAGAGGACCATTAAAGACTTTTTTTTCTTTCACTCCATGTAAGCTGAATGTGTTACGACACATCGTTTCTCCCCCCCCAAATCTTCCGAGAGATTTTTCCAAAATGAAGAAATTTAATTTTCGCAAAGTTTTGGATGGTTTAACTGCCTCATCCCCTGGTGGAAGCAGTGGTGGTGGCAGTGGTGGTGGAAGTGGGGCTGGCGGAGGCTCCGTGCACCCAGGAGGGACTGCAGGAGCTGCAGGGACTCCGAGAGATGAGATCCAGGAGACGCTCACTTCAGATTATTTTCAAATCTGTAAGGTAAGAACTGTAATTTTTATTTTACTGCGGAAGTAAGAAAAGCTACGTTGGCCGGGGGGGCTGGGGGTGGGGGGAGAGGAGGGTTGTAATGTGATCCTGATAAGCCTTTTACTTGAGAACTGCAGTGGTTGTGTAAGGACTTAGGAATGAAAAGAGAGAGATCTCGATGTTTTTTTTTTTTCTTCCTGCTGCAGAGTTGGGGTGGTCAGTACATGAATTAAAATCTTAATTTCAGTATTCACAGCCACATCCTGAATTCATGCCTGAACCCCAAACTAGTAACGAGATTATGGACAGGAAAGCAAATCAATTGGTGCTAGTACAGATAGTACAGATAACATATACAAATCATTTTTTTTTTTTTTTTTTTTTTTTTTTTTTTTTTTTTTTTTTTTTTTTTAGGAAAAAACACTAGACAGTGCAGTGATTGCTGAACCTAGCACTTTAATTATTTGTGAGGAATTGGATGAGACTCGGGGTATATTTTTAGCATTAGTATGCAAGACCATGATTATGTTACAATAAACTTATTGGGACAACAGAAATACCAACAATTGCCAGATTTGTTTGGCATTGGGGTTTATTTGTTGATTAGGTCCTTAAGTGATAATTTTCTTTGAGTAGAAATCATAAGATATCCTTATGTATTTTAAGTTTTGTATCTGTTTTCTGCAACAAAGCTTTCAGTGATGTTCTTACAAGTAAAAACAGTACAAGGTGTTTGGTATTCCTGACCAACCTGGGAATATGAAAATCGTAACTTTTGTAATGAAGATGAAAAGCTAGAGGAGATACTATATTATGATTCTCTGCTGTTATCTTTAACTTTGACATTAAGCCTGTTGGCTTTCTAGAAGTTTTGTTTGCTTATTTGTTTTTCTTAGAAGCTTCAATCCCCAAATTTTTAATTAGTGCAATTTATGTTACTATGAGTAAATGAACTTTACCTACTGAGGGTACTTTCCTTTTATTAACCAGGTACCAATTGATTTGAAATTTAGCTTATGGCCAACTCCAGCACATTCTCATTTCCTTTTGTGCCTTGGGAAGAAGGAAGGGATATTAACAGTTTGTGTTCAGATCTGGTTGTTGTGAAAGATACAGCTCTCCTCAGCTCAGATACCACAATTCTAATTCTATTGGATTATCAGCTACAGCTGTGTCAAAACTCTGTTAAGAGTTCAGAGGAAGAAGCTAGAGGCTCAATAACTTTTGATTCAGACACCTTTGGAATAGGTTCTACATAACTGTAGTGTCTGGAGGTCTTGTAGGGGTTTTTTTGGCATCCTGAAGCAAAACAGGTTCAGGCCTTCTTAGTTAAATTATTCTGAGTTCAATACAGTGTCAGTGGTCAGCACATCTTAACTGTTTAAGAGGGTTGAATTTTACTCCTCTTACATATATACACTGCAGGTTAGCATTTTGTGGAGTTCCATGTATTCAGTACTATCAATTTCCCTTTTTTGTTACTTCAGTAAAAAGCTAATACAAATATCATTAGTAAGTCTGATGGTCTGAGACTTTGAAGTAAAGTTAAAACTCAGTGTTATTCTTCATGCTTAAATAAGTTAAGTTCGATAGATCCAAAGATCTGCATTCACTAAATTATTTTAATTTTTATGGTAGATTTGCAAAAATAAGCAACATAAGATGAAATAAATTATTTCTCTGCCTCATCTCTGTTATTTCCCTTCTTTGGCTTTATATTTGAAGGCAGTTGGTGTTATGTTCTGATAGATCTGCTGGAGGTAGATCTGCTTGATGTTTAGGGATATGTTATTTTGAGAAGATTTCAGTAGGCAGTATTTGCCTGTCTTAGCTGCCAGGTTAAAATGTTCTCAGCAGAGCAAATATTTGTATAGGGAGGCTTTTGGTTGCTTGCACCAGCACTTGCATATATGGATGCATGGTACTGCAGAAGTCTGCTCTGTAGTATAGAAAACACCAGCTTCCTGTTATACAAGACATGATTTCAGGATCGATGCCAAAAGCAAACTTTTGAAACACGTGGTGATTTTGTTCTCATAAAACACCACAGTGTTCATTCAGAAGGCTGTACCTAATCGGCTGCCTTACAGTTTATAACATTGCAAGCATGTTTGAGTGAAGCAAGAAAACCCCACAGGCCCCAATCCTGTGTTTTGTACTTGGCAAATGTACCGGAGGCAGCGGGCCTTGACGCAGGCGCAGCTTTCATCCTGCACGCGTCAGGGTGCAGGACCCGAGACATAATTTTTAACCTCGGTCAAACCGAATTCAATCAAAAATGCAGCAAGACATTTGTCGTCCAAACTTTGTCTTCCGCGAGCTCCTGCTGCCTAGAAATTCTGGTATACCCACTGTGTGTTTTCATATTAAGTTACGTAAGTTATATAGGCTGCATATTTAAGGATCCATGATCTGTGATCCTGCTGCACGCAGAACTCAGTAAAGCTCATGGCAGTTTTGGTTTGTTATGATCTGTGGGGATCAAGGCAGATGGGCTCACAGTCTTAAGTAGCTCCCAAAGCTGGTTTTCCTTTCTTTACTGATTTTAAAATTGTCATTTGGATATGAAATACAAAAGCTGACTCATAGTTAAGAATTAAAGGCCCTTTCTCTCCAGGTTTTTATTTAAATAAATTAAAATGCCTTTCTGAAGTTTGTGGGAAGTCTGCTTGCCTGAAAACACAGATCCAGTCCTCTACTGGAACACTGTTTTTATTAGTAACACACCTGATTTCATTAATGCACCTGAAATTCAGTAATGCACCTGAAAGCTCTCCCTCTGTTCTGTCACAGTTTTAGGGTGCTTATTACCATAGTGTCTTTTTGAAATATTCAATTTATTTCTATGAAGTACTAATCTATATTTCATTTTACACTGAGATGTTCACAATGAATTACTTTGGGCATTTATATTTAAATCATTAATATAATCTTCAGTATGGAAAGACTAAATATCAAAAATTCTTGAAACTTTCATGTTAAATAGCTACAGCCTTTTTTAAGCATGATAAATGTATAGGTTTGTAGCTGTACTAATGAATCAGAGGCACCCTTTTCAAACTATTCACAAAATGTGTAATTTTGTCAGAACAGTATTTTGTGACAGCAGGAATCTGAGGTATAGTTTATGGTAGAGCTAGGTCTGCTCTTGGGATTTGGATATCCAAGTGGAAATCATAAAAATATTGGTTATAGCTCACATTAATGGAATATGTGAAGTAACAGCATCATGCCAAAAAAATGGACATTATCCTGTAGAATATGCTAGCAAAGCCCATATTAATTTTAATGGGGATGGACCTAGTTTCCTCGTTAATGTTCTATCACATTTTTCCTCTGTGTACATGATTGTTTTTTTTCTCTCAAGGATTTTTTAGGCACACCTATCTTTGTCTATTACAAAAAAGGGAATAGGTCACAGTTAGGACGTTGTAAGTCATTTGAGTAGAACTTCAAGAAGAAAGAACACAAAAAGAGAAAAATTATTTTATTGCTTTGCAGAAGGTTGACTGTTAGGGAATGGTGCAGTTGGGGAAAAACAAGTAAAAACAAAGATAGGAATTTTTTTGAGCATCGAGTACATATTGTTCAAGAAAATAAGTCTCCTATGGAGAACTACTTGAGATTTTCTTTAAGAACACTCTTGGAGTTGAATTTGTGGAACATGATGTTAATAACTTTATGGGGAAAATGTTTAAAATCAAAACCTCTGTTAGACGCATAGTAACAGTTGCAGTTTACTATGCATACAATTAATCTAGTCATAATAGACTAATGTTTTCTTTAGCTGTTGGCAGAAACCAGATACCCTAGAAAAAGTTCAAGAACTGCCATATCTCTCAGAATTAGTCCCCAAATGCTGATGATTATGGATCACTGTTAAACCTTGAAGCATGAGATTTGCATTCTCTCCAAAACTGCTCTTCAGTATTATTATTGGGTAGTCTTGCTATTGAATAAATATCCCTTTGAATCTTGCTGTGTTACTCATATTGCTAATATGAATTGATATATTGATATAATCATAGTTTCTCTGTGCACGTTACCAAATCTCTATAAAAAAGCCCATAGAGGCCAGTTGAAACTGGTGTGTAAGCCAGTGGCCAATTCAGTTGTGCCTTTCTAACCCTACTTATCTTGGACAAAAACAGGCCCTCCAGATGCATCCAATTAGTAACCACTTTAAATACCTTAGTTAATCTGAATTTCCTGTAAGGTGGTCTGAAGTTTTAATTTCCAGAGTTTATAGATGGTAATACTGTGTTTTGTCAACATATGAAGATAAATATTTGGTTCCTCTGACAGCAGTCAAGTAGGTACTTTAGCTGCAAATGCAACGTGAAGCTTCAGTTCAATGCTAATAGAGAGAAGATGGATTTTGGAACAGCAGTTCAAGAACAATTCTGCAATAGCATATATTTCTATTTCGGTTATGAAGAATTAAAAAAATATATTTTTTTTTTAATATAAGCTATCCATAGTGGTTCAGTTGGCTTGAGCTGTTTGATTAATGTCTTCTTTCTTTAGTAAATGTGTCTGAAGTGCTACATTTCAGAGAAAACCATTTTAAAATAAGTATTAACCCTTACTTGGAGGTGCTCTGAGTTCATTTGATACTTAAATGGTAAATAAGGAAACGTTGGAAAGGATTTTTTTACTATATACCAGAGTTTGGATCTAATATTAGGAGCAATACCTTGTTCTGTATAAAACTACAGAGCCATGAATGACACATATGTAATTAGATTATGGTAATTTTATGAAATGTGTGATGAACATAATGTATTTTGCTTTTTTAAAATGTTTGTAAATCAGTGATAAGGATCATAGCACACTAAGAGCTTCTTTTTTAAGTACTGTGAACATTATAACAGAATATATTGTAATAATACATTATTGTTATCTATATTATAATAGAATCAGAAAATGGTTTGGATTGGAATGGACCTTAAGATTTAGTTCCAACCACTCCTCCATGGGCAGGGACACCTCCCACCAGACCAGGTTGCTCAAGGCCCCATCCAGCCTGGCCTTGAACACTGCCAGGAATGGGGCAGCCACAACTTTCCTGGGCGACCTGTGCCAGTGTCTCATCACTCTTGCAGTAAAAGTTTTCTTCCTAATGCCTAATTGAAGTCTCCCCTCTTCCAGTTTAAAGCCATTTCCCCTTGTCCTATCACTCCATGCCCTTGTAAAAACCCCCTCCCCAGCTTTCCTGCAGGCCCCTTCAGGTACTGGAAGGCTGCTGTAAGGTCTCTTTAGAGCCTTCTCCAGGCTGAACAAGCTGAACTTTCTCAGCCTGTCTTCATAGGAGAGGTGCTTCAGCCCTCTGATCATCTTTCTGGTCTTGGATGATGATCCTTTGAACTTGCTCCAGGAGCTCTGTGTCCTTTTTGTGCTGGGGGCTCCAGAACTGCGTGTAGTACTTGAGGTGGGGTCTCTGGACTGTCTTGTTTAGCTTTTTGAAAATACCTATCTTTTTCCATTGACTATGTTTATTGTTAATCAAATATTAATCCTAAATGCATTAATGGTGGTCTGTCATGGCCAACACATGAAATTACAGCTTCAACACTATTTTAAGACTGTTGGGGTAGCAACACAAAGCGCTCAAAAGTTCCAGATTTCTTAAGTTAATTTGCTTGCACACATAAACTTTGATTATGTGATCCCATATTTTTTCTATAGCTCTAATTAAGGTAAACGAATACTGTTTGCTCAATGGAAAGCACTTTAATATTTCTTTGCATACTTAATAGCCAGGTACCCTCTGAGTTCTAAAGTTCCCCAGGGACTTTTTCAACAGAAGTACTCACCACTGTAGTTTTTAAAGCTTTATAAACTAATGAATTGACCTTTGCTGTATTTCTGTGAAATGGGGATGTTATTATTCCTGATGTATAGATGAGGAACTCGGGCACAGAGGATCCCAAATGCCACATAGTTTAGTGCCCAGTGTTTGGAGTTTCCAGCTTGACCCACTTTGAATCTGATAGAATTTCCTTTCTCCAATTTTCTGTCTGAATTCCATTTCACACCTTCCTTTTTTGTACCAAATAAACAAGTTTGGCAGACAACAGCTCTTTAAATCTTCCCTATTGGTTTGTCCAGACTACTATCCATAGAACAAGGCAAAAGTTCAATGGCAGAAAAAGACAGTAAAAGTTATCTCTACCAGAGGGGAACAAATTCGTGTTGTATAGATTGTTTCAGTTCATGTATGTTCTAGGTTTTTCTGCCTTTTATGGTTGACCTTGCATTTTTAAGCAGTATGAGAACCATAGAATATCCTGAGCTGGAATGGACCCATGAGTGATGTCTGACACAGGACAAGCTAAAAGTTAAACTATGTGCTGTAATTTTACGTTCCATTTTAAGTGTGGGATTTTTGTTTGTTTTGGTTTTTAATCCAAGGACTCATTATTTTCAATCACATGGAGTCCTCGGATAAAGAATTTAAGTTTGGGATGTATTTTTACATCACAAGAAAAAGCTAATGTCCCTTCTCACTAATACCAAGAATAGCTTAATATTCAGTCTGTTCAGGCACTACTTTTTCACAGGTGCTTGTTTAGAGATCATTCCATCATACCAGAACTCAATTTTTTTTCTCCCTGAGCTGATGATGGGACTGGAAAATACTTGGATATCCTGGAAATGATGAAAAAACCCCCCATGGAACCTACAGAGGTGTGCAGTGTCTTCACATTTATGTAGCACAGTTGTCTCTCATCCTGCAGTCGCTGCACTGTGTTTAAACCTGGGACAGAAAGCTTTTCTCACAAAGTTAATTCCCATTTCCCAAGTTTTTTCTTGCTGTCTCTATTTTTTGTTCCATCATTTTTATCCTCTTAACTGTAATACCTTGCCTATGGGAACTGTATGTACTGTACCTCAGTTGTGGACCACCAATTAATGATAAATTTTCTTAATGTTGTAGTGGGAAAAGTAATTTTGAATCTCTTCAGGGAGGAAGTTCAGCCTGGTTGGCCATACTTTGGAGTGTTCTGGCAGTAGAGCTATTGTGTAAAACATCGGTTGTATAAGCAGGTTTTTTTTCCTACCTTATTTCTGAAAGAAAAAGACACGGAATTTTTTTAAAATGAAATGACTGAGAAATTTCTTAGAGGTTCATGGATAAAAAATTATGAAGTAATGTGAGATTACTTGTTTTACAAATAGAAGTACATATACTACATAAGATATGCAGCTGTCCTCAGTGGAGGTAGACTAAATTGAACACATACCCTGTTCTCACTTGGTTATTTTAGATGAATCTCCATATCTGATCCTTATTCTAAGACATCTGATACTCCATGGTGTAGGGTATATGCCTTTTTGAGGTCTGTGTGAAAATAGTATGAAAAGTTAGTATATTCACTTTATAAACAGAGAAAAGGAAGCAATGAACTAATATACTTTAAGCTTCAATAATATACTGGTCTATTGGCTGTTCTAAAGGAAGTTGTTTATAAAAGCAGTTTGTAGGGATATATCAGTATGTCATAATGTATTTTGGAGTCATTATAGGGGAAAGTTAGAGGACTGTATGATTAGAAGTATAAGTACTGTGCATCTGTGAAGAGGAAAGAAAGCAATATTATTAGGTACAGATGGCTGATAAATATGCTCAAATGTAATAAGATGTTATCTTTGTGCAGTGCTGTTTCCAGTCCTACCATGACCAGCAAAGACTATGAATAGTAAAAAAAAATATTAGAGACAATCTGTCGCCTGTAGCTAGGGTCAAAGTCTGATGAGATACAACTTAAATTCAAATGAACCATAAAAAGTGTATACAGTAGTGAAAATAAACCAAACCACTGAATATTTAATGCTTTGAGTTGATGAATGCAAAAGTTGCCTTACTGAATTCAGTGGTATGTGTGCAAATACATAATGTATATGCTGGCATGTCTTTTTGTAGAATTTTAATCCAGATAATTAAAAATAACTGCTTATATTTAATTTTTTTCTATATAATAATGCTGCGAGATCAACCACTGCGAAGACAAGTCCCTTATTCAGCTAGTATTCAGTTGCTGCCACATTGTCTGTCCGTGTGGCAATCTAGTCTTGATCACATCTTTTCATTTTCTTGAAGTGTCTGCTTTTATTTGGTTCCTGTCCTCCATCACATTTGCTTTGAGCAGTACACAGCATATGGGAAAGATGAATGCTGTTCTGTGTGTTTTCTTTGCAGTGGTTCCTGTGGGAAAACATCTGCATCACTGGACATCATAAAAAGTCAAACTAGATAAATTATGAATGATCATCTCTGCTTAGTCCATCCCATTCGGATCCCTTAAGGATGGGTTTGTGCTTCCAGTTACACCTGTGCAGTGTCAGTTGTATTACAGATACATTCCATCATAGCTGTGGATAAAAGTTAATTGTAGTCAGTACCAAGAACACGAGTTTATCAATCGTTTCATCCTACATGTATTTTTTTAAAATGCTCACTGGCTGAGGCAAAGGCAGGAGAAGTGGCATTTGGTTATGTAAACAGATCCAAGGTAGGAGGTGAGTTATGAAATAGTAATAAATGGAGACAATGTTCTAATTGCTAGTAATGAAATCTGGTAATAGCATTTGTATACAGAAATGCCAGATTATGTTGCAAAATAAGTTTTCCACAGGAATAAACCATTAATACAGATTATCTCCATAACAAAGTAGGGTTTTAGCACTGCATTTCTATAGCTTTTCCAAGGAAAAAGACATTCAAGATCTTCTTTCCAATAGCAAAATTATGGGATATTCTTGCAGTTATTTTTTTTAATTCCCCAGCATGGCTGATTTTTAAAAATTAAATATTCTGAAAGCAGCAGACAAAACATCTGCTCCAGAGCAGTAACCACAATCAGCCATAACAGAACAGGACATATTCTGCCTAAAGTAGCAAATCAAGGAAATAAAAAAAGAGGAAGACATGCAAAGTTAATTGCTATGTGGGTCTTCTGTAGTTTTAATAAAAAGATATTTAAAAATATTTTTAACATTATTTTCTCATTGAAGTAATGGAATTATGTTACTCTCTGCATCCACAGTCATAGTGAAAGCAAATATTTTTGTGTCAGGGATAGCAAATATTCTTGTAAATACCCATAAAACAGATCTTCTTTAGACATGATATTCTGAACTGAACTATTTTGTATTCTTGGGTGATATGGTTAAGTGGTGCAACAACACCAAAATCAATATGAACTACCGTTTGAATTACTTTGGCTATAATGATTCCCCATTTGGACAGAAGTCTTGCCTTAAGCAGGTAGGCCAAATTGAGCTTAGAAATCGGTGCTTTAGGGTTGGTGTGTTGTTTATTATTTTGCATTAAACTCAAGAACAAATGTAGTTTTATTGAAGTCTGTGGTATTTTTCTATAGACTGATGTGCTGCTTCTTTCCAGTTTAAATGACAAGAGTGAGAAGTCCATTGCAGCATATTTACTGAACAATGGATGAAGTTAATTCATTGCATTCTCCATTTTCTCCCTTTTTTGTATGTTTGGGGTTTTTTTCATTTCTGTTTCCTTTTATAAACTTTGTAGAGTTCTTTTAGAAGGAATGGGAAGGGAAGAGATGAAATAATTTAGCATACCATGTCTTCTCTTTCCTTTAAGATTTCCCCAAAGGGGATAAGATCTACCTTTGGGTGATTGTATTCATGTATTACCCTGTCAACTATTTTATTAACTACCTGAGCTGTAACTCCAGGTTGTGTTAGAAGTGGCAAGATGGTGTGGTTATGAAACAGTTTTCTGGACACAGCAATACTCATGTAAACAGATAAAAAAAGTAAGATTAAAATCCATCCACTCTGCTTTGAACAGGAGGGCTTGTACCAGGCAGTCTGCAGAGTTCCCTTCCAACATCATCTGTGCTGTGATCTGGGAATAATGCAGTTTATGGATCAACATAGTTTTATGTATTTGTGGATTTTTCTGTCTGGATTATACTAAGTTTGTGTTTTTGATACACTACAGTATTTTTCAAAGAACAAGTATGAATGGAATGTTTTTTGAGATTCAGAGGGCCTTATTTTTCACCTGTGGTTACTTAACTTGCCTATTTGTACCAATATGAATCATATGCAAATAGGACTATCCTTATTTGATGGTCCTTAACATCTGTTTGCAGATCTGAAAATGACAGTGGAAAAACACATCTCTGAAGTTTCTGCAGTGATTTTTGTCACTGAAAGAGGAATTTCAGTGAGTACCTCAAGCAATATGAGGAAATTGAAAAATTATGTAATATGTACTATAATTAGCTTGTTTCAAAGAAATCATATGGTCTGCATAGAGGCTTCTTAAAAATTGTAGAGTTAAAGCAATACATATTACAAGCATATACTTGAGGATGATTTTTGCAGCCTTACGTTTTAATTGTAAGTACATTAAGCTGCTTTCAAAGGAAAATTTCATATGTTCATACTACAAAAATGTATAATATGCAAGTCAGTTAATTTCAAGTACTGACTGGACAGGCCACTCAGAGAGTGCAACCATCCAGCCTATTCCTTATTCAAAGTTGTGGTCAGTGACTTGATGTCCAAATGGAGACCAGTCATGAGTGGTATTCCTCTGGGGTTGGTACTGGGACTGTTCAACATCTTTGTGGGCAAGAAGGAGAGTGGGACTGAGCACACCCTTAGCAAGTCTGCTGATGACACCAAGCTGTGTGGTGTGGTCAATGCAGTGGAGGGAAGGGATGCCATCCAGAGGGACCTTGAAAGGCTTGAGAGGTGAGCCCATGCCAACCTCATGAAGTACCATAAGGCCAAGTGCAAGGTCCTGCATCTGGGTTGGGGCAATCTCAAGCACAAGTACAGGTTGGGCAGAGAATGGTTTGAGAACAGCCCTGAGGGAGAAGGACTCAGGGGTGTTGGTTGATGAGAAACTCAACATGAGCAAGCAGTGTGCACTTGCAGCTCAGAAAGCCAACCATATCCTGGGCTGCATCAAAAGAAATGTGACCAGCAGGTCAAGGGAAGTGATTTTCCCCTCTCTATTCTGCTCTCATGAGACCCCACCTGCAGTGCTGTGTCCAGTTCTGGAGCCCCCAGCACAAGAAGGACACAGAGCTCTTGGAGTGAGTCCAGAAGAGGGCCACAACAGCAGGCTGAAGCACCTCTCCTGTGAGGACAGACTGAGAGAGTTGGGGTTGTTCAGCCTGGAGAAGAGAAGGCTCCCAAGAGACCTTCCTGTACCTGAAGGGGCCTGCAGAAAAGCTGGGGAGGGGGTTTTTACAAGGGCATGGAGTGATAGGACAAGGGGAAATGGCTTTAAACTGGAAGAGGAGAGACTTCAATTAGACATTAGGAAGAAAACTTTTACTGCAAGAGTGATGAGACACTGGCACAGGTTGCCCAGGGAAGCTGTGGATGCCCCATTCCTGGAAGTGTTCAAGGCCAGGCTGGATGGGGCCTTGAGCAGCCTGCTCTGGTGGGAGGTGTCCCTGCCCATACAGGGGTGGTTGGAACTAAATCTTTAAGGTCATCTTAAAACTTTCAACCCAAACCATTCTGTGATTTTATGATCTCTTTAATATATATATGTATTTTTTTTTTTATTTTTTTTTTACCCCACATGAACACAATTATCAGTATATAAATTTAGTGAAACTAAACTGCTAAAATTGTAGATTGTGGCTAAGTCTACTGTAAGTCTAGTACAGATATTTTCTCAAAATCCTACCAGAGCTTGTTAGGTTATCTTTTTTTTCGGCTAATGAAAACATTATTGTTCTATATCAAAAGTTGTCTATGTAAATATTAGGAAACTTTTTTACTTCTTGGACTGTTTCTTCTGCATATCTTCTCTCCTGCACCTGTACTACCTATTTCAGTAACACTTCTCTTTTTCCCTTGTCCATCTATATCTCCACATTTTTTCTTTCATGTGTTTTTCTCCACCAATGCTGCTCTCCCTTTTTCTCCCTCTCTCATATCCACTGCTACTGGTGAAGTTAATAAGCTCATAATACCCTGCTGGGACAAACCAGTGGTCCATATCACCCACCAGTCAGTCTCTAATGGTGGCAATAGAATACGTCATTTAGGGAGAATAATTAGTTAGATCACTTGCTGCACTCCATTCACTTTCTAATCTTCTATCATCCACCATCACTGGATTGGAGATGTCAGTGAGTGTATCCTTAGCCATTCTTTTTAGAATCCATTTATTAATAATGTCCATGAGTGTGTCCGATGCCTTTCTGAAACTGCTGATACTGGGTCAGAATTCACAGCCTCCTGTGATGTCAAGCTTCAGAAGTTCATTACCTGTTGTGTATATTGTTGGGTTTTTTAAGCTGATCTTTTGCTTGTTTTGACTGTCTCTGTGGTTTCCATCACCTTGAGCATTAGTTGTCTTCCCTATATCAACTCTGACTTGACTGCAACTTCAGATATGGAACCTGGAGGTGCATGCAGTACTCAAGTGATGAGCTCACAGAGGCTTTAGATAGTAGCAAAACGATGCTCTCAGTGTTATATTCTGTAGTCTTCAGAGGAATGCCAGCCATGCCCACAAAATCACTTCCCCACCTTGTAAATGCTAGCTCCACATTCCGCATTGTACAAACCTAGTTAAGGTTCTTTTCCCCTCAAGTTGTCTTATACTAAGTGTATCCACAGTGAATCTCATTTATCACCTTCTTGCCCATTTACTCAGGCTAATGAGGTGTCTCATGAGTTTGTTACCATTGGTACTTCATTTCACTGTCCAAAGGAGATTTCAGCGTTCACTATTTGGTATAGGTCATTGAAGATGTTGAATAAAATTGATCCAAGTGCCCACCCATGGAGTACCCTACTTCTGAGTTTTCTCCATGGTAACAATCTATTAAACCCAATCCTTTGTTTCATGTTCCCTAATCAGCTTTCTCTCTACAGAAAGGCTTTCTGCCAGTCCCCTGACAACTTTGTTTCTTTAAGAACATTGCTGTGGAATGTTATTGGAAGGCTTTTGGAAGACTTACATGTATATGTTTGTATTGTCTTTTCTTAGATGCATGCTGACAGCTTTATAGAATCAGAGAAAACTTGTCAGACAGGGTTTCCCATTGTAGAAACTTTGTTGGCTTCTGCAAATGATCTTTATTCATGGGATCTGTTAGTCTTTATTTTACCAGCTTGCTAGAGACAGAAATCAACCTTCCTGGTCTGTTATCTTCAAAGTCTCTTTTGTAGATAGGTTTTTCCATAGTACTGTTTTTAGCTTTTCTGAGAGTAAAAGAACTGTGGTTATCTTTTTAAATAATACCCTGCTCAGAGACCTTTGCTTCTAGTGTAGAGTAAGAGTTAAATGGAATGCATGGCTTGGGTTTGAAATTCTGGGAAGTTTTATCTAAGCTGGGATTTTTACAAAAAAATATTCTTTGAAAAATGAAAATTTAACTAACAAAAAAGAATCCCTCCTGTGTAATTTTCTTAGGTTGGAAGCCTATTGATATTTTGTAATCTTTCCATCTTTCCTGAGCAATACTACCTATCAGTTTTCAGACACAGAAACCTACAAATGAAGGATGTCGTGGTCTTATAGCAATATGATGCATGGCAGCTCATCTTTATAAGCACCCACTTTCCTCACCACAACCTCGGTGCAAGCTGTCATCATTCACCTTTTTCTCATTTCCTTCATAGATAAGTAAGAGGCTATATAGGTTTCAGTCAGCACTTCATCCTCTATTCCTTAATCCAATAAATTATTTGCTTCAAAAACCCTTCTGCACGTGGCGTGTAGGTTGCAGTATGGAATAATATTCTACATCCTGAGTCACAGGCTTAGATGGAAGAGTTCAATTTTAACAAATAGATATTATGTCAAGAATTACTTATCTGAGTCGACTGGTTTTGCTGTCAGATGTTACACAAAACAGGGTATCTGTAAAATATTAGTAGAAAAGTTACAAATTTTATTTTCGTGCAAATTAGAAGGAGCAATTTTGACTGTAAACCTTATTACTTAATTGATAGAGTTTAAAACTGAGTTTAGTTGTGTATTTTCTGAAGTTGTTCAGAGACTACAAAAATCAACTTTGAAAAAGTTATGTCTTTGTGGTCTCATATAAAAAAAGTTAAGAAAAACTCTTCTGCTGAAAAGTTGCATTATGTACCATGTGGGCAATTACACTGGATATTTCGTAGTATTACTAGTGTGATTTTTCTTTTTTTCAGCTAATGAAATATATCATGGTATCTTAGTAAGAGATTGTTATGCTTTGTATAATGTATTAAAACGTTCAGAATACTGGTGAACCCAAATATGATGATTTTTCTATATTCATTTAGGTAAATTGGTTGTGTAAAGATTATTTAATGATATGTACATGCCATGGACTGTAAGAATATTCACTTAAAATTATTTAAAAGAAAATTTAAAGGAGACTGAACAAAAATTTGAGGAAATTGAAGATGCATTTTTAATTATTATGCATTTTTAAATAAATTGTTCCAAATATTTCAAATGAACTGTATGTCATAGGAAGCACAGACTGCCTCTGGAGACAGCATATGAAAAAAGGGGACATAAAAGAAAGCTTGATAATGTGAAGAAAAGCAGTCCTGGCTCCATCTGCTGTCTGTCCATTCCCACACCTGCCCCCCTCCCCCCCCTCCCTTTTGTTTTGTTTGTTTGTTTGGGTTGGTTTGGTTTTTTGTTGTTGTGTTTCGGGGTTTTTTGTTTGGTTGGTTTTTTTGTTACCTTCTTTCTTAGGGCATTTGGGTTGGATAGGTCCTCTATTTCTTTGAACACAGACTGATGTTTTAGAACGTTTTTTTTTCCTCCTCTTTCGCCTGCTATTGAGATAGATATTTTTTTTTTTATTATTATTTTTCCTTTCCTAAGTTAAGCTACTTTATTTTGTTTTCTGCTCACCACTGATAGTTTTACTCTGTGTTGTTCATACCAGATACGACTCAAATTAAATAGGAACATAATTTTTTTTTTGTCACCCTAGGATCAAGTCAATTTTTTGGCCTTCTCCTCTTTTTCACTTGTATTAGTGAATGCTGTAAGGAAGCCCAGGCACTGTTATAAAATCATTACTCATTTGTACACATATGTTCACACTAGCTTTATCAATGCATAATTGAAAAATCTCCTTCAAGTGCTAGCTTTTCATGTCAGTTTTTCTCAGTCCTTGGAAATAGCAGCTTTGTTGTACCACAGCTGAGGAGAAGAGTCTGGGGGTCTGAAGGGTTAGAGCTTGTCCCTGTTCTTTTATTGAATGGGCTTGATCTTCAAAATCACTTCTGGGACTGCTCTAGTTCATGCCAAAGTCTCGATCATAATTACATGTTTTTCTGCCTTCACTGTGTACAGTACAACTTGGCTGTCCTTCCCTACTGGTTTTGTCCTTTCTTTAGAGTACGTCTGTCTTGTTCCAGCTTAGATGTCAGAATAAAAATGATTATATTTGAGTGATCCTACCACTTGAGAAGTTGAAGGTTTTTTTTAAAAAAACAACAAGAAACAGACTTGTGGCAATCCTTGATAAATGTCTACATTATAACATAAGAAGTGAGTTATTTTTCTATAGCTTACAGAAGTAGTATGTTTCTGGATTTTTGCACTCTATAAATTAATATATAGACATTCTTTAAAAAGAACTCCCTTATCAGCAATAATTAGGATGCGAGTTGAGTAAGGTTTGGTTTTTTGTTTTGTTTTTTTTTAAAGGAAGTGGTTATTTGCTGAAAAACATACATTTGGTTGTTCCTAAACTACTTGTGAATATCAGTTCAAGTGTTTGCAGCTGCAATGGAAGAGCTGGAGTGATACAGCTGTTGAAATAATCAGCTGCTTTTTACTCAACAGGTTGGCAATTAAGGAATCCCTTTTGTTGAAGTTATCCCATAGGGACTGCTGAATGCTTCAACAGACACTGTTCATGAACAAGATAATGTCAAGGAAGAAAAAAAAAAGTTAAATTTCATTCAGTGCAAAGCACTTCCTCTTCAATCCCAACCATATACCAAAAAAATAAGTTCTAGAGTTCAGTATTATATTAAACGTTATAAAATATTATTTTTATAAAATGTTATTTATTACCCAGTTTTAGGTAAGCAGTCACAAACACAAAATTATTTACAGTTAATTTTTATATGTATTTGTATAGTTTAGTCTAGCTATTTTCTAGGGTTTTTTTCTCAGGTTAATGTTTTCCCTCACTGGGTTCTACCTCATAAGAATCAGGCAGGTCATACTGGTAATAATATCCACATTAAGATAACTTATTATTTGAGGCAGTCTTCTAACTCAGGGATTTGTTATTGCATCATGCACAGCTCATTTATTCCCTGAGTTATCTGAAAAAATTAGAATTAAAAGCTTGGTGTTATGAACAAAGATTAAGAAAGAGTGAGTGTTTCAGTTGCTCATTTTGAGAACATTATCTCTGTCATCTTCATTTTTTAAATTTATATTAAGGGTTTTTACCTCAGACTCAATTGAGTCTATTGGTTTGTTGGATCTCTTCCCCTGGACATGTTCCATCTCTCTCTCTTGAGGCCAAGGTTATTTGTGACAATGCTTCAAAAGTATATTGCACATCTTTTTTTTCTTTTTTCTTTCAGTTTGCAGTTTTGCTGCCTTGCATACTGAGGGTGTCTTTCAGTATACCATATGAGCAATATATACCAGTTTTATGTTGGCATAAACTTTGCAAGCTACTTTGTTACAACAAAACCATTTAAAATATTTCTGAGTAAAGAGCTATCTACAAATTGGCACAAGTGAAAGTTCACCTTTTGATTGGAAATAATGATTTATTTTGAAATACTTTTCTTGAAAAATATTGCGAATACTACTACTTATAGCAAAATATAGATTCTCTTCCTATATACAACTTAAAACACTTGTGCTGTTGTCTGTTGTTTGAATTCAATCACTTTGTTCATTTGTTCTGTTTCAGACGGTCCGACATGGTTTTCCCTATCTACCCACTGCCTTAGCTTTTGACCCAGTGCAGAAAATTCTGGCAATTGGAACAAGAACAGGAGCCATACGAATGTATCCTTTCTCATTCAAAACTGACACCGTTTCTTTGTATTTGTAATACAGTTATGTGAATCATCTTCTGCAAGCACTCAGGTAAGGTTACAATTTATGTTGTTGCCTTCTGTTTGGTTTTTGTTTACTTGGATGGGCTGGAAAAGGATGTGCTGCTGAGAATTACCATTAGGTCTTCAAGGTGTCCAAAGAAAATTTTTCAAGTGGGTTTGTCACACATGGTCTTGGCACATCATTGAACATTGGGTCATATAAAGCAGAAATGATTTTTGTTTATTTCAGCATGAAAAGTAGATGCTTTTAAGTATGTAAAGGTAGATTACAGAATGGTAATGAGCAAGTTGTGAATGTAGTGTTAGCAATAAATAGATTCTTTGCTGCAGTGTAGCTAGCCAACAGAATTGATATCTGTACTGTAGGTATCTGTGGATGAGATACTGTTTCAATTCTTCCAAATAAATGGTAGGAGATAAGTGATTTTATATCAGAACCTCGCAGGTGGAAAAGCTTAAACACTCTACAAGTACTCAGTTTTCTTTGTTAGTTATAAAGGTACATGATTGCCACAATTTTATGGATATTTTAAAATATAGTAGGAATTTTAAATTATATCTCTGTAAATAATTGAATATAAATTTAATGAAAATTTGTAAACTTTGATTAAAATAATATAAGGAGATTTTAAATGTGATGTATTTCAAAATGTTTCTCTGCGTAATTTTGTTAGTTTGTCATGATTCAAATGTATTCCAATTTGATAGAAATATGTATGAAAAAAGGAAAAAATAGCAGAAAGAATATTACAGGAATTACAGGAAGGTTTAAAAGTTACAGGATACAGAAGTAGTAAACCAGTATTTTTTACAGCCTTTTTGTAGCTGAAAAAATTAAATTAAATTTATTTAATAGGGGATTAAATAGGGGACAGTGCAATATAAAATTCCAATGTAATATTTTCTGATTCTTTTGCTAACTATTGGTCTCAAGGTAACTATGAACATAGTGATCTCAAAGGCAGGTGACAAATAAAAGGAAAATTTCCTCCAGGAGAACCAGGCTGTTCTTCATGTAACATGAGTAAAACTTCGTTTCCTTCCTTTTTGGGTGCTCCTGTCTTGAAGAATTACATTTTCATAAGCCTTGTTTTCTATCTGATCCAGAACTTTCCACAAAACTCAAGTAAGCCTCTGGCTGTGTGGCAAGCTTTGCTTCGATAGTTCTACTCTTAATATTTACCTGTATGACCTAGAATATATGTTCTGTTCAGTGAGAAAGAGGAAAACCCCCTTGAATTTGTGTTCTTCTGGGAATGTGCAAGTCTGGTAGCCATGCTTAATTCTTTTGAGAGGTGTGCAAGGCTAGACATTTGGAGCTTTGTCTCTGGAAACTTCATTGGTATCTTCTGTGAGTGGGGGTATTGGGAATTTCATGGGTAATGCAGACACAGAAAGGGGGCCTTGCAGAAGATTTGATTCTTGAGTCCACTTCTTTCCATCTCAGCATCCTGGCTTTTGCAGGGACAGTGCTGGAACTTAGGTTAGGCATCCTATACCTTTGTAAGTCCCTCCTTTAAGAAAAATGCAGGTACATGGCCTGAATGAATGCACGTTCATGTCAAACTAAGTTAAACCTGCGTGACCCTCGCCACAGGAATGGAACATGCAGTGGAACATTTTTTATATCCCTAACATCCTATAAAACTCTGTGTGTCTCCTATGGAAATGGTTTGTAAGGGCTGAGAAGAAAGGAGAAGAATGTTTTTCAAAAAGCCCTTCCCTTTTAATTTCTCTTTACCAATTTTGCTAGCAAACCCTTACTTCATTCACAGATTTTTCTACCAGTTCTAGTATCTGAATCAAACAAGGTCATCAAGATTGCCAGGGAATTTGACTTTTAAAAAAGACGTCAGCTCATAACAGGAAAGCTTCTCAGCATAGGCACACAGGTTTACTTAATTGAGCACTGAGTTAATGGAAGCTGTGTTTTGAAGACAGAGGGTGCCATAAAAGGCATTATTTATTTATTCATTTTAACTAGGGCTTCTCCACTTGGTGCTCGAAGGCTCACAGAACCTGTTATGTAAGAAACCTAGTTGTGGACTGATAACTTTGCATTTGTACACAAGGCTGAACAGGAATCAGTGAAACAGGGCTTGGGACTACAGGCCACTACTCATGTAAGCTAATCTTGCTGCAACCATCTGTAGTTACTGAAACTGAGCAATAAAATTCGAGTCAAGATGTAACAGATACAGTATTACATCTGAAAACACAGTTAACAATGGAATTGTTTCAGCAAACTGAAAAAAAAAATATTTTAGTGGCACTGAGTGTTACATACTACCCTATAAATACTTTTAAACAGAGCTGTACAATTTCACTGTGCTGTGAATGTGTTAGGTAACAGGAGAGAATTTGTTCAACAAATACATTGTGTTTGACTGGTGCTTTCAAACTATATTGTGGGCAGAGTGAAAGGACACACTGGCATCATAGATATGCACCCAATTATTTATTTGGTGCTTTGGAAGCACCAAAAGGCCCTGGTCTGGATCAGACTCTGTTGTATTGGACAATGCATAGCAAGACAGAATTTATATTTAGCATTAAGTAGCACAAGTTTTCTTGTAACCAGTGTAAGTCACATAATGGTATTGTTACCTACCATCTTCCTAAAAGATTGGCAAATATGGCTATTTCTATTGGTCATAAATTAGCAGGTCTTAAAAGACAAGCTGTTTCCGAAGAAAATGAAACATGTACCTCTGCTTTGGGAATTAATGTTTAACATTACACCTACAGGTGATCATTTCAAATGATCCAGCAGCAGTACTGAAATTGACTGTGCTAAATTGTCCTGAAATAGAGTATATTATTCATAGGTTGCTATTAGAGTACAGAGATAAATGAAATTTCATTTTCATGTGAGAGTCGATTTGTCTTCTACTAGATTTCTTTTCAGGCTGCTTTAGGTGCTACTGTTACAGCTTTTTTAGCAATGGGAGTTGCTGTTGCTATGCTCTACTGATCTCAGCAGTCCCTGTTGGATTTCCAAACAACAGTGCAGGTTTTACCTGTATTGATGACTGCTGGGTTCTGGTTCCTCACAGGGACAGCTCTGCTCCAGCCACAGAATGAGTATGTGCTGCAAATCATCACTGATCTTCCTCTTACCAACAGAAGCTAACAAAATCTGCAAATTAAGGGTGAAAACCCCACTTCAAACTATTGCTATGCCATCTGGTCATTCTTTTCCTTTGTCCTAAACACAGCTAATTTTATTTCTCCTCTGAAAATGACTTTTCCTGTTTAAAGCCCCTTCTCAGCTCCCATACCTTTGATCATTGCTCTTGATATCCCTATCTGGACTATCCTTGCTTCAGGCAAACACAGTCAGGTGAAGAGGGGCTGTAAAATAGAATTAATTTTCTTATTGTTTCCATATCCTTCTTCTTTAGTTCCATTATGGAGAACCCTCTGACATACACAATTAACCAAAGTGTGCAGCCTCTGGTTGCTATAAGAGAAGGTTCTGTGTTACCATACAAAGAGTTGAAAATAATGAGACTTGGTCAGACTTAAGTCTCTTCCTCATTTCAGTGGAATAAGAGAAAACTGAGGGTTTGTCACATTCTCTATCTGAATAAATAGTTTAAAATCATTGCCTATTGCAATCATTATTCTGGTATTGGATCTGAAGAAGCGGCATGCTGCTCTCAATTTCAGGATGCATATTTCTGTATTGTGCAGCTCACAAATTCTTGTTAAAATTCATTATAGATACTTTCTGGAGTCACTAAGTCCTTTCCTTTGGACTGCTTCCACCACATCAAGGATGTGTTTAAGCCCATATAGCCACCTACTTGAAAGACTCTTCTATAGCTATTAGAATCTTTGTTTATTAAGAAATGAGAGAAAGTTTGTTTTAAATACAGTGCAAAGAAAACTTACCGGGTCCAGGTCAGGCTCCACACCACCAAAAGTTTATCCATCATGAAACAAACTTAAGTTTGCTTTGGACATGTTTTAGTGTTGAATATTGTTGTCATTAATTACATATTCATTAGACTTGCGCTTCATGTTGTCATGGGTGCAGATTTTGGAACATGTAAATTGTTGTTTTCACTGTTTGTTGCTTGAGCAGAAAAGTAAGCCCTCCCCAGCACACGGAAGGCCTTTCTAATAGACAGAACAGCTTGCTGTATTCCAGTGTTACCAGACAATATTGTGGCCATTTTATACCTAAGGAAATAAAACTATTTTGATTCCCTAGCACATGAAAGTGGAAGTTTTGCTCTGCCCCCACCTTTCACTGAGCTGCATAGCCCTGAGACTTTCCTTGCTCTGATTCTGGTGCTCCTCAGGGATTTCTGATGAGCACCAGCAATCCAATTGACTAACCTGTCAAAAACCTAGTTCTTCTTTGCAGTGTTATGTTTTTGCCAGATCAGTGTACTGAATTTTCTGGTGCTAGTTAGAATGATGCATAAAGGAGCTGGAAGGAGTGCATATCTGGGATTGGACAGAGAGGGAGGTAGAGGAGTAACAGAAATTTGGGCAGTAAGGAGCAGGTTAGTTTGACTTACCTTCCTATGTGAAATTGCATCAAAGAAATCCAACTAGGACAGAATGCAATTGTCTGTGAACTTTGCTACAAAATGTAGAAGCAGCCTCTCAATTTTGAGTGGCATGGAAGGTAACCTCTCTTTTGTTTATGTTTTAAAAATCTTCATGGGAAGCCATTTGCAAATGACAAAAACTCTACTGGCAGTGCTCCAGAGATTCTAGCAAGGGGGACTTTTGAATATCAACTACAGTACATCAATACTTAGATTAATAGATACATTTTGTGAAAAAAACACAAAGCATCGCTTCAAGATGGCCAGTGAGGTCAACAGCATCTTAATTTGCATCACAAATGGTGTGGTCAGCAAGACTAGGGGAGCAATTAGGCACTCAGCACTGGTGAGGCCACACTTTGAATCCTGTCTTTAGTTTTGGGCCCCTCACTACACAAAGGACATTGAGGGGCATGTCCAGAGAAGGGCAACGAAGCTGGTGAAGGGTCTAGAACACAAGTCTTATGAGGAGAAACTGAGGGAACTGGAGTTGCTTAGTCTGGAGAAAAGGAGGCTGAGAGGAGACCTTGTGCTCTACAACTACCTGAAAAGAGGTTGTAACAAGGTGGGCACTGGTTTCTTCTCTCTAGTAACAGATGACAGGACAAGAGGAAATGACATGAAGTTGTGCCAAGAGAGGTTTAAATTACAATTAGTCAGAATTTCTTCCCTGAAATTCTTGTCACTCACTGGAACAGGTTGCCCAGGGAAGTAATTGAGTCACACTCCTTGGAGTTATTAAATAAGTGTAGACATGATGCCTGGGGACATGGTGTGGTGGTAGTAAGTTAATGGTTGGACTTCATGAACTTAAGGGTCTTTTCCAACCAAAATGATCTATGATTCTAAAAGATTATCTCAGTTTTTTTCTGTGAAGCAGACAGTAATATATTTGATTTCAGAATTACTATCTCAAATAAAGGAGGGAAGGTGAAATCTAAACTTAGGATATCCCTATTGAATAGGATGGGTCCTCAGCACCTCACAAAGAGACCATGTTACCAGGAGGTAAAACTAAGGCAGGTTTTGTGCCCTAAAAAAAGTCAGGCAAAGAAAACAAATAGAACTAATATAATCATTGCCTGCAGGATTCTGAGGAGGAGTGGAATTTTACAGTAGTTAAAAGAAATGTGGTAAAGAATGGTTGACATCAGGTTGGATGTAACTTAAAAGAAGACAATAGAACAAGGTTTTGGTCTACAAGAAGGATGGCATAACATCTAAATATAGTGTGACAGATTTACTCTGCTTGGAACTGCTGTCTCTTAATCTAAACAAGGTTTCATTAGATCTTTATCCTTAAAATAAGCCAACTGTGTTCCATGCTGTTTACTCTGTATGATTTATTGGGCAGATGGAATGGGGGAAGCACAGGCAAGATCATAAAACTCAAGTTCTGTTATTTGACTTGGAAGAATCATTGATGCATCAGTGCATTTATCTCATCGTAGAATATATTTGAGATTTTTCCAGAGCACTTGAGTGATTCAGGAACACAAACCTCACTGAGAGTCAGTACTGTTAACATAAGTTCTTCTTAAAATCTGTCTGGGAATCAACATATACATGTATGTATTTTATGTGCATAGCAACCTGAACAGGTTATTACAGAAAAGGAAGTTATTTTCAATCTGCAAGAACATAAATTATTATAGAAGATGAAAAGATCTATGATTAAATCTGACCCAAAGAGTGTGCCAGTTTGGGGAATTTTAAATTTATACTGAGATTACTATACATCTGCTTACATGTGCATATATGTATGCATATTAGGTCTCTGCATATATGCATAAATTGGGTCTATTGGTCTCCCAAGCCTCTTTTATGCTTTTTAATTAAGCAGGGTAAATATGTTACAGTTAAATGTACTGAGCTTCCTTCACTTTCGATTGTTGTTTATTTAGGAGGTAAAAATGGAATGACATCTGCAAACAAATCTACTTAATAAAAACAGTTTCATATATTTAGAGATGCACATAAAACTTGCATGTAGGTGGATGGACCTGGCAGCATTTTAATCAGAGCTGCTGTCTGTGTTTATGATCACTATCTGAAAAAAATGTTTGTTTCAAAAATTTTACTGAGTTTAATTTAAAATAAACCAACTTACTGTGATATTGAAATTATGACTAATGGTGATAGTCAAGAATTTCAAATAAGTGATGTGTCTTAATCAGACTTCAGAGAATTTTAGAGCTTTCCCTACATTTTTTGTTCAAAACTTTGTCAGCAACAGAAGTGTTGTCATGCATAGGAAGCACATTTGCCCTCGTTTCCATTCTGCTAATTATCTCTTTTAGACAAATATCTATGGCCTAAATTGGCAGACACCCTTTACAACAAAGAAATTTGTAGTCAATGCTGTGCACTTAGTTGTTTAGTTTTATGCTTGCTTTTTTTTTTTTTTTTTTTTTTTTTTCTTTTTTTTTTTTTTCATTTGGTTCTAGGTTGTGACTACTCTCTGTGTGAGAGAACTTTTATTTCTCCAGATAACGTAGGAAAACTATCTAGAAAAAAAAAAAAAAAATCCAAGGTACATAGGGATAGACACATACTGGGATTCTTTTCTGTTGTGAAAAGGAAACCTATTTCTCTCTAACTACAGGCACTCATTCAGCTGAATTCTTAGGTGCCTTTCTTGTATTTATGTTCTTCATGGAAGGAGGATGTAGCAAAAGGGAGCTGTGGAGGGTTGAATTACTGTTATGATGTAGAAAGGCTACAAGGAGTGAGTAACTTGTCTTTGCATGGGGAATACCATTGTAGGTGAACTCTGGAAGTTTCTGGAAGCAAAGAGATCCACGTGTGAGGATCTTCTGCAGCAAGGAACATGAACCACATATGGGTAGTTCAGTATGAGGTGTAACAGATGTAGCTGCACACTGTTTTAACTAAAAGCTTATGTATAGGTGTAGGACAAATGCATAACTTTTCCTGAGATCTGAAGAAGAGGGAGATGGACAGAACAGAAACAGTGCTCTCATTCAGGAGAGGAGAAGGGAAAGGTTTCCTTGAAGAGCTTTTCTTCTGTCATGTGGTTTCCTTTATGAGGTTCTTTTCCCTCATCCATGAGCAGCTCAGTTCCTCTTACCCTGACTGTGACCTAGTTTCACTTTGGTTCCTGTAGTATCTGTGTTTCTGTTCCTCAGCACTGACCTGTCTGTTTCTTAGTGGCAGAAAGCAAGCAATAGTCTTTCAGTCTCCACCTTTCTCCTGACCTGTGCAAAGCAGCCTCTGAACAATATACTTGTGTAAGGAAACTGCTCAAGTGGATTTGTGAAGCAAATAGAGAAGGTGGTTGTATCTTTTAATTTGTTTTGGTGAACTTAAGTGTGTGGGTTTTTTTAATGTCTTAGGTGCATCAGAGGTGATGAGAGGGGAGAATTAACTAAAAGAGGAAGGTAACCAATATCAGAATGCAGAAAGTTACTAGTTTTCTCTTGGCAAGTTGAATCCTTTGTGGTTAGTCAGTGTTGTCTAAAACTTAACCAGCAGAAGGTGATGAAAAGTGTATTGCCACAGCATTTGGAATCATATAGCAAAAGATACATTCTTTTCTGCTAAAGAATGTACTTTTCAAATTTCTGCTCTAGCCCCAGAGTGAAGGGGAACACAAATTATGGCTGTTTCAGGCTTCTGAATGTTGCTTTGTGTTGTTACTGTAATGCTCCACAACAGCAAAAACTGATGTGTTGTCAACACTTTTAATCATGTATCCCAAACACAATACCATACAGGTTGCCATGAAGAAATTCATCTCTGTCTCAGCCAGACTCAGTAAACTTCTCAAAAATTATGCAGTCTTAACGTGCTTTCATTGTCAAACTGCTGTCTTGAGCAGAAGCAGGATTTTACAGTCTTCTAATTATTGATAAGTGATTTCTTGTAAACACAAGTTTGGACATACAAATAATTTCTTGCCTTTAATTGTGAAGAGGTGTTTGCCCCATTTGCTGTTAGATTATGATAGTAGTGCTTTCTTTTTAATAGCAGTTTTATTAATCTTCGTTTATAGTTTGAGAGACGTCACTTGAAGTTAAATGCTTAGAGCCAAGGAGTGGCTAACAAAATACACACAAATACTTTATCTGTTGAGCTTGGTTTAAAATATGTAATTTGGTTAGGGGAAGTGTCCTATATTCCTTCTACAGATATCATACATGCTGGTCAGTACATTATTTGCATAGCTTTTTATCTTACTTGACAAATTCATGAGGCTGGCATAATTTTGAAGCCCAAGAATGCAGCCTCTTAGCTTAAAATTAAATTAAACTTAACTTTGAATTTGGCCATTTTTCAACAGAAAATTAAGTAAGTGATAAAATGGAAAGTGTTTAGGTTCCACTCATTAAACCAAGCAAGTAAGGTAATGTTTTTTTCCATGCAGTATGTTGATAAGAGGCTCCAAGAAGATATGAGCAACTTCACGGTGGTGGAGAGAAGAGATTCTTTACTTCTGCCTCACTTCACTTGTTTGTTTTGTTTCCTCATTATTTTTATATGCAGGAAATGCTGAACTAGTAATGGGGCTGGTTTTGCATGGGTTTTAAGTACACCTTTCATACAAGGTGTCTGATGGACTTTTGAGTTAGACTTATTTCCATCAATTCTATTTAGTTAATTCTTCATCTTTAGAAAGGCTTGAGACTTGTCTTTACAAGTCCTTTGGCCTTTAAGTAGACCCTTCAACTTGTTTCCTGCTGTTTGTATCTGCAAAATGGAAAAGCATCTACCACTGTCCAGAAATTTTAAAAAATGCAATGCATGGTTGTAAAATTGTTACAATTAAGAATACCAGGATTATATTTTCCAAAGCTATAGAAAAAGGAAGTCCTTAAATACATTCACAAGAGAGATGGGTACTCATACAAACATCTGTGAATTACCCTGTGCATTTTGATCCTATCTCCACAGGATGTGGTTTGTATAAAGTGAATAGCCGTGCTTGAACATATTTGTCAACTAGAATAAAATTTTATCTAGAAATGGACATAAAAGTGTTTTAAAGGTAACTCAGTTAAATTAAAATGATCTTTGGATCATAAGTTTTTCAGGCTTCCAGCTTCTTTAAGTAGAATGTCCTAGCTAAAAAGAAAACAAAGCTAAAAACTTCAGTATTTTCTGAAACAGGAGAAGCAAATTTTTCTTTGAGGATCACCCTTAAGAATGTCTTCTCTGCTCCTAAAATCTGTAGCTTGGGGTTGCTAGCACTGCAACTCACAAGTTAAAGGGAATAGCAATGAAAAACCATTTTACTTTATAGGTTCCTTCAGTTCTAATTGAGAGATCATTCTTTTGTACTTGAAAGTAGAAGAATCACTTCATTAGGCTGACAGTTTTTACTACAGCAAAGATGCTTTCTCAGTTTCTTTTAAGAGTAAATTAAATCACAGGGAAATCAATATCTGCAATAAGAAAACAGTGTAATTTTCAGGGCTGCTGAACAATTTAATGACTTGAGAAATTCTCCAGTTGTTAAAAAAAAAGATATTTAACTATTTTTAAAGGAATATAAATAGTGCTATGTGCTGCATGCTCCTAAAAGTAGGTTACAGACTATGCTACCTAGCAAATCAAGGTTGAAAATGCAAATTCAGTTCTTGCAGTTGATACTCTTGAATTCATGGCTTTAGTATACAGTCATATAGTACACAGTTCTTTAAGAACTCAAGTCAGTTTTG
The DNA here is from genome assembly GCA_038090715.1 of Florisuga fusca. Taxonomy (NCBI): domain Eukaryota; kingdom Metazoa; phylum Chordata; class Aves; order Apodiformes; family Trochilidae; genus Florisuga; species Florisuga fusca. Next base: position 50,228,214 of record JAAWXA010000004.1, on the reverse strand, counting down.
GGCTGGTGTAGGAATCATAACTTACTTCTTTGGTTTAAATGTATTTCAAACATGATTACAAATGTTTAATTAATTGTTATGTAAATTAGTATAATTTCAGAAAAAAAATTATATAGGGTATGTCTTAAATAAAATCTGAATTTTAAATAGACAAACCTATTAAAACCATCTATTTATTTGTTTTGTTATTAGCAGCTTTACGTTCCTAATTAAAACTTAACTGGTTTTCATCCTGCTTGCTAGAGTTACCTTCACAGTCCAAGTTTCAAGTTGATATTTCTTTTTTGCTTTTTCTTTTCTTCTTTAGTAGGCAGTAGAAAATCACAGTTCCAACAGTGAATTTAAGGGAAAGTCTGTCAGTATGCCATGAAGCTGTGAATGGCTATTGTGAATGAAGTGAAGCCCGATATCAATGACATAGAAGATCAAATTTAAACTGCTAGTGAAATAATTAAGTATCTTGGATGATACCAAAAAAAGCTTACCTAAACTAAGTAGTCTGAGAATTTGATAGTAAGTATTTCCAAGCTACTTGGCGAATCAGCAGAACCTTTTGGGAGGAGTAGACTCATGCAAGCCTTTTTCATTCAAAAGTAATGGAAAATCTTTTGGTTCTCAATTACAAACTTTCTTAAATGCATGTTTATAAAAATTCTTATTAATCCACCAACTACAAGAGCAATTACAACACTATCAAATGTTAAGAGAGTTTTTTTTCAGTTCTGGTCAACCTATGGTTATATAATCATAGTACATATGCCCTGGAGCCTTGTTGTCACTGCTCATTGCAGTTATTATTCAGACATGATTCTGGAAATTTAGGCAGGTTATTTTTAGCAACAGAATCTTGTAAAGTTATCTTTTAAAGAGAACTTGAGTTGTGGATCTTAATGTCAGATTTAAGCTCCTAAGCATAGAGGTTCTTTCATGGGACTTTTTAATGGAACAATTGTTTTCTTCAACAATGTGTATACAGTTAGTTACAGGGATTCACATGTGTCTTCCAAGAATCTCTGCTCTTAAGTTTAGGTTCTCATGATGTGCATAAGCAGCTATACCTGTTTTTTCATCTAGTGGAAATAACATTGAACTTGTCAGCTTTGCACATGGTCGTCACCTTGCTTTTCCACCAACTTTAAGTCTTTTTAAAGATCCTTGCTAAATTTGCTAAACTAAATTACTTTGTCACATGTTTGATTCTTTAAGTCTTTACCAGAGGTAGAAACATACTGAACTTTATCAGATAAACACTTCAGCCTGCCATTGCTTTTGATGACCGTGTCTTCAGAATGTTAAAATCACTACTGAAAAATAGACTGTGCTCCCCTATCTCCCACCCATTTTTAACATGTTTTCCAGTGTCTTGAAGATCCTACTGGCAAATTTTGAAGTCTGCTAGAATTCAGTTTTCCAGACTGTTGAAAGTTAATTACATACTTTTATTTCCCACCACAATTTTTAATCAATGGAGTTATTTTCTCTCATTTTGCATCTCTTCAGTTTTGACATTGTTTTCTGCTTAAGGACACTGTCTGAAGCCTTTTGACAACTGTAGAAACTGTTGTCCAGTTTCATGACCTTTCACAAGGCCAAACAGTACCAAGAGATCAGTAGCACATGACATTTTTTGGAGGAATTATAGTTATTTTTATAGGAGTTATTTTTTGGGGAGTGATGATTAGGCAAAATTATTTCTTTTTATATTTTTATTTTAATTTTAAAATACTTGCTAGGTCCCAGTGTCATATTTACTGATTTGTAATTTTCCAGATCATCTCAAACTTATGCTAATGTCCTGGAAGGTTTGGGGAATTTTTCACTAGTGTCCATTCTGCTTCAGTCCTGTGCTTCTTCCAGACCATAATGCACATCACTATTCCTACTAGTAATTTACACAGGACATGGTCTGTTGGTTTCTGAACCTATTTCTGATATCCTTATCTTTAATAGCATTACCTAACACATAAACACACATACACACACACACACACAGAAAGAAAAAGAAAAAAAAGAAAAAAAAGAAAAAACAAAAAAAACAAACAAACAAAAAAAACAAAACACAACAAACCACAAAAACAACGCCATGTACATAAAGGATCCTTTGCAAATACACTCTCTTAAGAGCTGAATCAAAGACATAATTAGGTTTTTTAAGGTTGTTTTATTGCTTCTTTAGCCCTGGGTAACCCAGGAGATTTCTCAGGTTTCGCTGTAGTTAAGCTTTTGTTGTTTTATAAGCTTACCATTTCCAACATGATCAAAACATTTCACATTTGTTTTTTTTTCCTTTACCTCTCTTAGTACTTGGGGTGGTAGTGTAAACCCAGAGCAACTCCTCTGAGCTGCATGTGGTTATTCCAGGTGGAGTTAGTACTTTCCACCTCCATATAGCTTGACTGCATATCCCCCCAAGGTTTTATTCTCCTTGTTAAAAAAAAAATACTAAACTTTAGAACACGAACACGTATTAGATATTAGCTTTTTATGAGAATGGGCAAAGGGTTGTAAAAATTTGTTTTCCATAAAGAGGTTTGGACTGTTAGCCAGGATACTGTTTCTGTAATCATAAAATCTCCATTGTCCTCTACCTTGTGCAGGAAACATGGCATCCGTATTGGTTCCATCGTGTTTAATAGGTAATATAGCCTTTACTTTTAGGGAGTTTGGACCTCCAGGGGCTTTCAAAACTAAGAAGATCACTCTTATTAACCAATGTCTAGGGGTGTAACACCAAGCTAAGTGCAAGGAGTCCTATAGAAAGCTGGATGTCAGGTTTTTTTTAAAAGTAGGTTTAAATGCTTGAGAAGCATTACATGTTAAGGGAGACAATTCATTAGTTTCTAATGCTTCACTAGCTTTTAAGGCTTGCAGTGACTTTCAGATAGAATCATTCTAAATCAGTATTTTGTAATCAGTGCTGATATAAATAAAATTACAAAAAGATACACAATAGGAATAGGGAAAATACAGTATAGCCTTTAATCAACAAGTATCAAAATTAATAAAGTGGGTATTGGTAGAGCTATCCCAGTTTTACTGGGAAGCTGACACTCTGAATGGTAAATTGACCTGGTCTTTAGTGAGAGATGGATAAAAAGTATAGATTCTTTGACCCCTAGGCTGGCACATGAGCCACAATCTATTTAATTTAATGGCATTCAGCCTGAAAGCTTGTGTGCATGTTTCTGATGATACTCCAATGTGTTGCCTTCCAGATCATAAGGAATTCAGGGCCAATGACCATATTCTTATGCATTGCACTGCAGTGTAATGTGTTGAGGTTAAGTCAAGTACAACTATACTTTATTTTCCCTATATTCTTTACAATTGCTGAGGCTTGATCCATAGTTTTTAGATTACATTTTACAGTCACTGGATGGCATGTGTAGCATACGTGAAAACCGGTCTCAGAATCAGGTTTTCATCGCTCTGATGGCATACAAAGGCACTTGTTTAATGTTCTGCAACACAGAGAAACGCTATATAAATTCACAGGATAAAATAGCTTCAGTGTGCAGATTCCTCAAATGTAAAACGAGGTTGTAAAATTTTCATTACCCAAATGTGCGTCACTGTGTTATTTTAGGTCATGTCTGAAGAGAGGAAAAAGGAAACGCAGAGCAAAGGAAAGAAATTATTCTTGGCAGTTGTGTATTTCCATGTTGCATTTGAATTTGGGGGGGTGGGGGTTGGATCTGGGGTGGTGGATCTGGGGAAATGCTGTGTAATGTGGCCACCTGTCAGGAAAATCAGCACCTGTCCCCAGTCTTGATCCTAGTTGTTCAGATCATTAACAGGACAGGAAAATGGTGCTATCCCTGTAATTGAAAACAGTTGATGGGTTGATGTTTTTTTTAGTAGGATCACAAGCTATTTATTCCCAGGTCATAAAAGGCTGAATGAATTGTTTGTACTGTGTATCACAATATCAAAGTCTTAGGCAGACAGAACTGGCTCTTGGTATCTATCTGGATGTTAGTTTTTAGGTTCTATAAGCCTACATATTAAAAAATTCTGTTTAAATTTTCCTTTTATCTCGCTAGAGCTCCTTTCATTTCAGTCATTGTAGCAAATTTTAATCATTATTGCTTATGGGTTCAAGCAACCACCAACTTTACCATCCATACTGTAGGATCACTGGTTGTTTCTCATACCACCTTTCCCTCAAACAGGGAATGGGAAGCTTCCACAGGTTCCTCTTTGTTATTTCTTCCCTGTCCTCTCTCTCTCTGGGGTATGAGGCAGGATTAACCACTCAGCTTTCACTGAAATTAAGAATGCAGTATGAAGACCTGCAGTAGCACGTTGCTAGTACTAGCATAGCCAGTCCTGAGTCCTCAAGATACTAAATGTGAATCATATCTTAAAGGAAGAACTTTCACAGGCAAGTCCTCTTCCTCTTTCTGGACTCCAGCTGTATCTTGTTGCTAATTTCATTCACTTGTGCAACCTTCCCTGAGACTGAAACTTCTAAAGCTACCAGGTGCTCCACATCTTAAAACTGAAAAGCTGCTTCTCTTTTGCTGCCGTCTGCTGTTATGCAGAATTTCAGGAATTCATTAGGTGCTTTTCTGTAGCTCTACCCAAGTGCTGTTTGGCATACCTGCTGGACTGGAAGCCCAGTATTGTCCATTTGACTATTCTGATGACATCTAACAAGGGAAGATCATCAGGAGAGAGGGAAGCAGGGATAACACCATCTCAGGGTAAGGACAGTCTTCCCAAATTCTTCTGCTGTAGAGTACTGTCCTGCTATTACAGGAAAATCTAATATTCAGTTCCAGCATCTTCAGACTAGCTTTTCTTCATACAATGTGGTGTATCTGCTATTTCACAAATGTGCAGCCCCTTTTCTACATCCTATCAGCAGCAGGGAATTACCTATATCAAAGCTGTCTTAGCAACCTTAGGAGTCCTGTATTCCTACCAGCCTCATGCTCCCTGCATGTTACTGGGTCTCTGCAGCTTCTCAGTTCTGAAAATGGCCTTTCATTCTACAGTATCTCACACATTCTCAGTGTATCCAGTTTTTCCTGTTTCCAGTGTAACTTGTTTGTTCATCTGCAAGAGCTGCCAGGCTTTATACAGAGGTGTGACCTTCCGTTGCTACTCTGTGTAGCAGGATATATTGACTGTATGCACTCACATATTTAGCTGAACACAAAGTATTTGCAAGTATAGAAAATAACTCCATAAATAATGAGTGTTAAATGTAGAACTTGAAGATCTGGCAGTACTAAAGTAAGGAGAAATTTTCCACTTCTACTTGCAATTGAAGAATATTCCATTGGCAGCTATAGCAACTTGTAACAATGGAACATCAAAAGAAAAAAATACATTTTTAAACTGCTTTTAATGAAATTGGATCAGTTGAATAGAGGATAAGAATAAATATAATCTGTCTTAGGCTGTTCTCTGAATTAATCAGCAAGTCTCTGGAGATTGTTTGAATGCTCTTGCACTTTCAAGTATGTTTTTTTTCTAGTTTTTATAACAACTTTGACGCTTGGTGGTGTATAGCACCACTGCAGGCTCTGCCAACTGTGGACATCCATAAGCTAGGTGCTTGGAGCACAATTGTGGTAGGAAAGAACTTGGTGAGTGACCACAAATTTTACCTGTAAATGTGGATACACGTTGGGAGGTAAGCCCATACTGATTATTGTGCTGCTGCAGGTAGCATGGTCAGAATACTTGAGCTTACAAGTTACCTGCCAGAGTTAAAATCACATCTTTGTTGGCTGTACCATTGTCTCTTTGTAACTAGAGGCTGTACTCCTTTCATGCTTTACCCTCAACTCATAAATGTTTAAGACAGCTTTTCATCAATGAAACTACGAATTTTGTATGTGCAATGATTGTCATAAATGTTCACCTTAATTGATTTTAATCAGTTTGGCAAAGAAAAGCAGTAAAACTGAGAACATGCAAGACTGCAGTTTTCTGTTTGCACGAGTAATGTGCAATCTGAATTCTAACCTATTTTCAGGAAAAAAAAAATTATTCCACTCTATTCTTAGCCTGGAAATATGCTGACACATCTAATGCCTCATGAGAAGTATTTTACACGTGAGTTACCTTGGTTAGCAGCTCACTGAGTCCCCATAAATGTGCTTCCCTTTTACAAAGCGAATTTACACTTGAATGCAATTTGTTTTATAATGCTTAAAGACAAATAACCCCTTGTGGCTAGTAAAATACGAAAAGATCTGCTGGGTTAGAAATATCTTCTTCTACAAGTGTTGGGTTGTTGGTTGTTTTTTTTTCTTCTTCATATGTATTTCTTATTTATCCCTTTTCATGACCTATTAGATTGAAGTGTCTTATGGAGAGGAAGAACCACTCCCAAGGTAAAATACTGGGAGCAGCACCAGAAGAATTCTGGTGCAGATTTTTTTGTTGGGTTTCAGCTGAGGTTGTTTATTTGACCTTCCTTGAAAAGGTTGTTTGCCATGTCTAGAAGCCACCTGGGTAACTGGAAATGATGAGCTGGCCTGCATAGGTGCACTGGGTAAGGAAGTACTAAAGAAAAGTGGTGCTGTAGTTCCTGGGACCGTCCTTTTCACCACTGTTTTCTTTCATTAGATTGTCTCCATTTGCCTCTTTTTATCCTTTTTTCTCCCCTGTGTGTTTGGGGGTCACTTGAGAGGGAGTTTTCTAGCACAGGGAAGGTCATAAAAAAGCACTGAAAAAATTAAATTGTTTCACTTTAAGTTCCTGAGACTATCCATTTCTTTTGTCCTGTAAGTGAATTTTTCCATACATCTATTTCAGAATTCAGGATCATAATAACTCAAGATGAGCAATTTTGAAATTTAATCCAGAGCATTCTATGCTACAGTGAATATTCAAATTTTAAAATGTTCTCCTAGATATCTACTTCATACATGTGATACAAATTTGAAATTCAAATTGTTTGGTTTAAGTTAAAGTTGCAGATGAAAACCTTGAGCAAAAAATATGTTCTCTTGGTTTTCCTGCTTTGATATGTTCAGAGCCAACTCACATATTAAATGAACTTGACCTTTTTTTAAACACTTCAAGATATTGTGCCCATTTTGGGATTCTTCAGGCATTAACATTTCTGTGACTGTTCAAATAGTTGCCTAAAGCTTCAGTTCTCTCTCCATCATCTATGGGATATAGATGAAAACTCAAAAGCTTTGCTTGATGTTTTAATGACATTACTACTTCTGTTCTATTGCTGGGGTGAATGACTAGTAACCTCTCTTTGTTGAAACTCCTCAAAAAAATTTCTTCTGAACTGATGCAAGTAGGGGGAAAGGAATAATAATAAGAGGTTGAGTTTCTGTTTGCATACTCTCACTTTAAATGAGTTACTAATTTACAGTCTTTTCCTTTGTAAAATACCTCTAGAAGTAGGAAATAAGATTAATATAGAATCACTTGATGATCAATTTTACTTGCTGACTTTTTGCGTTTTAATATACACTGGTATTATGACAGTTTCACTTCTGATTGTCCAGTTTAATACTACAGTGGCCCCAAAATCCTCAGAAATTAATTTAAATTAGAAACAAAAATGCCAAAGAGAAGTTAAATATGCTAAAGAAAGTTGTGGGGAAAACCCACCAAAGTATTGTAGGATGTAACAGGATTTTAGAACATGGGTGCCTTGTGTTAGATTTCTGGCTTTTTGGGGCAGAAAAGAATGGGTTAATTTTTTTCTGAAGTAACAAGCCAACAAATCCAATGTAATTTATTGATTTTTTTTGGTTTTTTTTTAATAAATTCCCAGGAAAATCAAACATTTTCTCTCTTTTTAAAATCTGGTTTTGGATTTGAGCAGTTCAAGACCAACATAGGAAAAAGAGTTGGATTACAGTATTTAACCTTGCCTCAAAGGGTGCAGCTGCACCTGTGTTCCATTCAGTATCCTTTACCACCATCCAGCACTCCCATCCCTCCCTCTTCCTGGTTGGTGAGCTAAGTCTGAGAAATGGGAACTACAGTGTGAGAGGGAAGAGTTTTGGAGCTGCTTTCCATAATTAATGGTTCACTGTTGTGTTTGTCTAGCAGTAGAATGAGAGATAGTGTGGGCACAGTGAAGATGGGACTGTTCAACCAAGGGCAGCAATGATAAAGTCAGGAGTGTCACTTGTTGATAATGTGAACTTAAATTTGTTTAGACTGATCATGAAACCACACAGTAGGATTTCTCCCTTTACTCTTTAATATTTGATGTTCTGGATGAACTAAAGATATTAACTGGATTGATTTGCTGTTTGTCAGGCATCTTTCAAATGCGGTTTACCAGCGAAAAGGCGAAGTAAAGCTGAAAGATCAAACAAGCAGGATGGAGTTGGGTCACAGAGTTCTAAATATAATGAGATGTTTCACAAGATTGAGTGCAATTATGTAACAGTCTAGATATTATTAACATGTCTGTTGGTGACTGAAAGCTGCAAAATTCAATTAGGAACATCTCTGTCTTCAGCAGCTTCTCTTGGGATGTAGGTTGGATATTTTTTAGTCAGAATTTCCACACATAAGGCCTTACCTAGAGAGTTTTATCTTTTTTTTTCAGAAGGATATCTATAAAAGTAGTACAAAATTCCAAATACATTTTTGCCATCGTCTTCAAGAGAGTGATGTCTTCATGAGTTACCTAGTTAGTTAGTTTAAATTGTACCACAGCTGTAAGCTTTAACTCTCCCATTCAGATGATTGTGCCCTTCCTAACTTTGACAGTTATTTATATAAATATTTTTAGTCACGTTTTTGCTTTATGTTGATTTAATCCTGTCAAATAATACAGGGGATCCAAAAACTCCAATATAACTCTTGATCTATAATTCTACTCTTTGTCTGAGTCTCTTTAATTTCCATCCTCCTTTACTTTGTGGAGTTGAACTGCATCATGGACATGGAACCATCAACATTTTGCAGTCTAATACCAGAAGTGAACCACTGTTGACATTCTGAATCAGTTAGAAGCAGGTTCCCATAGGGCAAATATTGCACGTGTACAAATTACTGACAGCTTCTGTCTGGTTGGTGATGATAATGGTAGTAGAAAATAGGTTCTGGGAAGTAATTAATGTGGAGATCTACTCTTTAATGCTGACAGTATGTTGACTGCTGCATGATCTTCATGAAGGCTGGATATACAAAGTGCAGTTTTTAAAAATATCCTCATCAGTGGCTGAGACAAATGCTCTTCAGAATGAAGTTTAATGATCTGTGGCTTGATGATATGTGGCATTCAAGTAGTCAAAATGTTTTTTCATGTTAACCTATTTCTTATATTATTCTATTCAGCTAGGTTTGTCAGCTCTTACTGTATAACTGTTAGCTTGTAGAATAGTGAGTAGTGTTATGACTGTCTTTGCTCTGTCCCTTTTTTCTTACACGTTTTTCTATCCCTAAGTTAACACTTTCCTCTTGTGATTATCCATAGCGATCTGTTTTTTGCTGAGTGGCTGAGTTTACAAATGTTTTATGACATGCAAATATCACTCTTGGAGCTTCTGTTCTTTCTGTTTCCATGTTTCACTATTGCTGAGTGACATCTTTCATATACAGGGTTCTCAAACAAAATATTTTTTTAATTGATATAAAAGCAGGTGTGTTTCATCAGTCTGTAATTTTACAGTTTAACAAATACTAGGAATCAAACAGTATGCATCTAACAGTTGTACGATATACATGTACGTTATATAAAACAATATACGTGGAAAAATACACATGGGGCAAAAATACTGAGACCTTCAACTTCCGAATTAACTTAAATTTAAAAATGCTGTATGTTTAAGTAATACTCAAGTCTTGTTTCTTAAGCACTAAAAGACTGCTAAACTCAAATAGTCAAGAGGTATTAAATTACCTATATTATTCTTTTATGTTATGGTTCAAGTGACTGTGCCAGACAGCTTGCTTAGTACGTGCCCTTGCATCCTCATAATGTGGGATGTGTGTAGCTAAGGCAGCAATTTCCTGTTGCACAAACAGAAAAGACTTCAGCCAATTTGTATGCTGGACATTGCCCTCTAGACCATAAAAGGCAGAAGGAGATACATGGCAATGAATCAGAACGCATTCATGATAGACTTCTGTCATACTTCAGGATTTTTCTGTAGCAAGGGAAAGTTTTTGCTGTCTATGCTTCTTTTCAAACAGATGGAGCAAGCTACAGAGTTCACCCACCAACCTTTTGCAGGCTTGGGAAAGGATTCCACAGCCCTTGTGTTCTTAAACAATTCTTTTAACTATCATAGAAGCAAATCCTTCCAAATTATTATATTTTTTTTTAACCTCTAGAGGCAGAGCATCCTTAGCTTGCCTTTTTTTTTTTCCTCTCATCACTCTGCTGACTTTAATAGTAAACCAAAGATTTTAGTTAGCTGGAGTTAAGTTCATAACTGTATGAACAAGATTGTATTTTACACCGAATTATTTGTTTTCTTTTTTCCCCCCGGTCTATATGTGGCAGAATCTCGTCACTGGTTTCAAAATTTCACTGCCTAAATTTTTTAAACTTTCTTTTAGCTGTGAGTAGCAGTGAATCAGGATGTATGGGCAATGCAGTAACGTGTCCATCTGAGGGGGTGCTTGTTGAACTCCAAGGAATGGAGTATCTTGACTCAAAACTACTCAGGTCTTTCTGTTTCCTGGTATGTCACCCAACATAACACTTGACCAGGGTCCACTGTGGGCCTACGATTTTTTTCTTTTGTTTTCTCTTTTCACTTCAAAGCCTCTTTCAGCCCTACAGCAAAGTTTTTATAACATGAGACAAAGGATGTGTCTTACAAGTTCCAGAATATAGTAGCAATGCATGCAGTGACATTTGGGGGTGAAAAACCTTTGGGGACAAAGTTGGAAGACTGCATAGGACAGAAGAAACCAAACCAGGCACAACTTTTTCACACTGTCTATGGAGAGTGCTCCTTGGAGTATTCCTGCCTCTGTACCACTCCCTGGTCAGGTCTCAGAGCAAGTTAAATGCATCTCCTCAAAACACAGCCTGGGAGCTAAGTAACAATCATGTCATGTGGACAATCAGGGAATCTGCTCCCAGTTTTGCTCCCAGGTATTATTTTACTTAGCAGAGCAGATGAAGTAATCTGTCTTCCAGGAGCTCCTTACGTTTGGGATTACTTCTGCATTCATCTATTGCATTTATGTTCCATGGGATTTAAACAGAAGGTGCCAGTGCATTTGACGACAGTTGTCAGACTCAGGAAGTCTGGCTACTTAAAGCTCTCTGCATAATTAACTAGCAGTGATGTCAACTATGGCAAAACCACTCAGGTCTTTTGCTGGGACTGAGCACCTTGGTTGAAGATTGTGTTCCTTTGGCTTGCCAGCCAGCTGCAGTTGTCCAGCATGAGGTTTTTGTTTTACAGTCATTGAATTACTGCAGCCACCAGTGCAATAATTTTAAATATTAGACAAGACATCTATCATGCATACATTTAATGATCTTTGGTACACTTTCTATTTTCCCATGTTATCAGTAATGTATCATATTAATAAATGAACATATGATAATTTATTTATTATTACCTTATCTGTAAGATATAAGACTTCATGTTAAGACATAAAATACTCAATACACCCTTTTTTACTAGTTTCCTATATTACCCTTAATTTAAAAAATTAATGAGTTTGTTCCATTTTTCCGGTTTGCTTCTTTGTCAAATTCAGCTTTCAGGAATTGCTTCTTATTATGACTTTCTCAGATTAAAGAGCTCTTTAGTAGTGATTTTTTTTCCCTTCTTGAAGCAGATTTATAGACAATAAGCAAATAATCTGTCTTTTTGCTAAAATGTACTGAGAGCTTATATATCATCTTTGCTCTTGGTAATTTTCTACCCATTTTCCCTTTTTGTCTGTGAATATCACAATATCCCATTAGTTCTTTTTAACATTGTGTCTAATCTTATTATGATTTATCCAAAGTCCAGGTTGGCGTTAGATTTTAGAAGTAGTTCATAACAAGCTGATTCTGTGTTGTAGTTCTGAATCCTCCTTAGTCACTACTTCTCAGGATTCAATCCACTATTTTGTTTGCCCAGGCTGCAGGCTCTAGAATTCAGCTGTCTCTCCTCCTTTTTAATTTTTCTCAGTGAATACCCTTTGTGTTACTTGCAGATTTTACCAGTACTGGTTTAACTTCCAAGTCACTAATGGTATGTATGAATAACCTTGAACTACTCAACAACTCTGTGGAGCCTTACTAGAAGTATCATCTCTCTGATGATAGAAAGGACCTCATGAAATTACCTGGTACCTATGTTTCTTGCATGGTAGCAATGTGTATTAATAAAGGCATTTGTGACCAAACAGTGATATCTGTGAGGATGGACTTTAGCAGCCTTGCCTTTTATCTGCTCAGGAAAGTCAAATCACTAGTTAGAAGCTTTGCTGGGTTAGTAGTTGGTATAATGGTTTAGGCATGTTTCTCAGTATGTGCTGGTGATATGCAATACATGCATTTTAAAGGGCTGCACTGTGTTCTACATTTTCATTTGGAAGGTTACTCCAGTAGTCATCTCATTAATTTTTAACAATTACAATCAATCCTGCCAAAAAAATCTGATGAAATAGTATTGGCTTGTTTTCCGTAAGCAAAAATGTAGAGAAATCTCTAGAAGGAAACAATTAATTTGATTGTAGGTATATTCTGTCAGAGGAAATCAATTCATGTTTACCTAGCTCTCCACCTTCCATGTCAAAGTTTTGCGTTACAGCAGGATCTGTGTTTTGGGAAGAAGGAAGAGCCAGTAGGAAGCAAGTATTTGTATCAAGTGACAGAATGATACCATCTTCCTGCAAGGCTCTTGTTTCAATGTGGCTTTTAAGACAGTTTTGGAGCTTGGTGTAGGAAGGGAGAACGTACAATCTGTGTGTTGTGCTTAGTATTGGCATCTTTAAAGCAACGTTCAGTCTCTTCATAGCTGACATATGCCTGTTGGAACAGAATCATAATAATGCAAGAACCACGTAACAAAACCTGTGACCTGTATTATGTGAAAGATAAAATTATCTCATTGTAATAATCGCCTTTTGCCTTAAAAGGTCATTATGGATCACTTTCTTTTTAATGCAGTCATTAATAAATCATCACACATGAAATAAGGAAGGCTATTCTGTTTTCTAATAATTTGTTTGTATGATTTTGAAGATACCTCAAAGATCCTGATAACAAATAATTTGATTAGGTGAAACTATTTCCTTTGCTATTTCCGAGGAAGATATTTTCAAACTTAATAGCACCAAAAACATACTCCATGGCTTGATATTTATAGCTACAGTCCAAAATGAAGCAGTATTATGTCTACTCCTGGTTCCAGAATGCCTTTTTGAGATTCTGTTTAGACCTTTTCTTTCTCTGTAGCCCAGAAAGTTCAGAGTTTAAGGCCAGTATCATTCCTTGAGGCACCTTGATTTTAAAAGTGAATTCTATTACACAGTTGCTGAATGCAAACTTGAAGGCCAGCTACAAGAAAGCAGTGAATCACTAAGAATTATACTGGCTGAATGGAGCATTTAAAGGTTCTCTCAATAAGTTTTATATGCAATTAATTGACCATTGTTCATTTATCTGTTACCTAGTGGCGATGCTCTATCCAGCAAAGTATTTTATTTTAATTTAGAGCTACTGGAAAAAAAATGATAATAAGAACAGATTTAAGTCTGACAATCTTTATTTTTAAACACACAGCTTCCTGACTTACAATCTGCCATTATAATTTTAATTATTTATCTTGGAAATACTGTAGAGGTGTTCTTGAATTTCCTGAGTACACACCATTCTTTCACAGGATCCTTACCATTAAGGTTAGCTGATGGATTATATTTGGGATAATCTATATATTGAGTAGCTTTTTGAACATTATTTGGGTGCTCGCTTCTATCATAATAATTATCCTATGTTTAAATACTGCATAGAATATACTGGTGGGTTTGGGTTGGTATTTTTAATTTCTTTTTAGAATACTTCCTTGCTGTTAGCCTGAGCTTGCTGCCGTTCCAATGCTGCTCCATGTCTTTCAAGGCTTGGCTGTGGCATGCATTTGGTCTGCTTGCAGCCTGAAGAAGTTGGATGAGTTGCTGCAAATTTCTATCTGGGTAGACTTAACTAGCAGTACCTTCTGGCTGTTTGGACATCTCAGAAGAGGGGACAAGAAAGTTGTTATTGACATCTGTTAAGGAATAAAGAGCGAAACAACCAGTTTACCTTCAGGCCAGAATCTGCAAAGTAGCCTCCTACTTAAAAGGGAGCAAGGGAAGCTGCTACGTTTTCCTTGTATACTTGTCATGACTGAGTTTGATCTCCCCAGCAGTTATACTTCATGAAGCCAGCAGAGGGAATGGGGTAAGGGTTTGTGCAGAGAAGTCTCACAGCAGTAACTTTCATCAGGATCCACCCAGAAATGTAAAAGAAGCTCTGCTGCAGACTTTTAACAGCATCATTTTGAGATAGTGGTAATCTTAACTACTGAGGTATTCGTGAGTTCTTATCCTGTTCTGTGTGTCTTTTTACTTTGGCAGACATTAGTTTTCTTAAATTTTTTTTCTTTGATTCCCACTTTGCTACCCCATCACCCCTAGTGAGAGGCGAGTATTGCTCCCCCTCACATTTTCTGAAATTTCTGGCCAGAATATTGCACTCATGGGATTTCAGTAGTTCTAGTAAGAACTCCTAAGAGTTCTTCAGACTCCCAATATTGCCAGTTAAATACATATGCTGGCTCTAACTGGCTCTGTATAATCTAGTCACTGGATTAACTCCTGGGAGACTGATTCACTGATATTTTGTATATTTTGAGGCATATTCTAGGAAGCCCTGGTAGCACAACTCTTACATGGACCACACTGGCCAGGAGCTAAGAAGGGAAGGCACTACAAAGACTTATACAAAAATGAACAGTGTTGACTCAAGAATCCTCAAATATAAATGACTGTAGCATACAACATATGGCTTCATATACCTATGTATCCTCTACTTTATTCCATGGAAAACCACTGTAAATTCAAACTTCTGCATTTTTCATTTCAAAATGTACAGTTACATGTTCAAAAGGCAACCTGATAAAATATTGTGTAATTATGGCCTTAGCATTTAGATGCCCATTTATTGAAAGTGATATCCTGAAAGAATGAGAGGGGGAAAAGATTTTCAAATGGAAGCAGTAGCAGAATAGAACTGGCAGAGCTATTTAGAAATAGCTTCACCTCATTGCAGTGTGAAGATAAGTCATTTTGAAAGGCATGTGGATGAAATTTTAAATGGTTGTTCTCTCAGTATTACAAAATGTAGAGGTGGCATTGTGTTTTTCTTTTTAAGGCATGAAGTTATTATCACTGGTCTTTCTCCTCAAAGTAGCAAAATGAGAAAGGGCAATGACAGTTTCCAAGATAGGCAGCATGATTAAAAAACAGACTGGTGCTTTATACAAATGCAGAAATGGCAAATGGGCATTTTGACTGCAGTGTCCTGCCTGAATTATTAAGTAGCTGAGCAGAATGTTGGCAGGCTTAAAAAGCTTATGCAGAGTCTGCCTTTTGCTTAATTGCTGCTCTTTCTAGAAGAAAAATGCGTAGACTTTCTTAGATTGTTTCATCTATTTAGGCTAATTCAATGATATTATTTGAATGACCTCTCAAAACACAGCATTTCAGGAATCCAAAGATCTTTGGACCAGTCTGCCCTCTTCTGCTTTCCTTAATAAACAAGAAAACAAAAAGGCCTGAATTCTCATCTCCTTTCTTCCTTTGATTTGTTGTTGTCATTTCCTTGTGGTTCACAGTCTTAATCTTTGTTGACCACATTTAATTACCCTTTCTCAAAGGTGGTATTGTTGGGGCTTAAAAGGTCTGCTACAATAGCATTAGAACATTGATTCCTTTAAGACACCAGCAACAGAAATGGGTCCACAGAGACTGTTTCCAGTTACATCCAGGTATTCACATCACCATTGTGAGTATGCCACAGATGTAGTGTTAATATCAGACACCACACAAGTAGAATGCTTCAGTATATATTTGGACAGATCAGGTCACTGTTACCATTGGAGAAGAAGATGTGGTAACATAGAAAGGGCAGATACTTGTAAGTTTCCAGAACCTTGAACCTGCTTCAAATAGAGAAAAATGGAAAGTGGACAGATCTCCAAAGAAAATAAGTGGCAGGAACTTCAATTTTTTATCACTTAAAGGTCTTGTAACTAGGTACTGTAAGGAAGTCAAAGAATTCTAATCAATGACAGACCAGTGCAGGAAAAGGAATAGATGGCTTTTTTAAAGTCTCTTGAGCTGTTACATTGTTGGTTTCTTTTTTTTTTTTTAATATTACAAAGAATATCTTAGCTGTGTGCAATTTGAAAAACTACATAAAAATTTCTCCTACAATCTTACATATTAATATGTATTCCTTTTCTATTCTGTATAGCCATTTATAATAAAAAACTTAATTCATCAGTGTGTGGTTTTACTACTTTCATAGATCAATTAATTTGATACGTACTTTAATACACTTTTCTACATGCATGGTATATGCAATTAGACATTAGAAACTTGGTTGTACATCAGTATAGTAAATGTTGTTTGTAGTATCTTTGCTTTTCAAGTTAAAAAAGGGAAAATGTTATTCTATTTTGCAAGCTTTCTGACATTTTATTTAATAAGAATTTGATGCATTTTTTGTGTGTCAACTGATGACCTAATAATAGATACGATATGGATCAAATGCAGGAAACTAATTCTTGTTACCATAAATACACAAGTTTGTTTTTTTTATTTTACAAACTATGAACTTTATAACAGTGTGTCATTCAGAGGTGACCTGGTTGGTAATTTTTTTTGCTGCAAAACAGTGCACACATTTTCTGACTACAGAAATTCTTAGAGGAAGGAAACAGCTGGCTTAGCTATAGAAAATAAGATTACTTTTAAAACTGTGTAGGCACATAACTTCAGGTGTGTCATTTTAGGATCATGATTTGAGAGTTGGGACAATTCTTGCTTTCTTAGCTCAGCAAAGAACAGTAAAGAAATAAATGCTTCAGCAAGGGTTATTTCATGCTGTTACTGTTGCTCTGATTCCTCTTGTGACCAAAGGTCATGCTTACTGCTAAAAAGGTTTGAGCAAAAGGTCATTGACTTAGAACAAGGTTGTTATTACAGGTAGCTCAATAAATATTTTCCTTACAGCTCTAGATGGAGCTGGGATTTTTGCAAAAATTGTTGCTTTTTTATTTTGCTGCATTCAAGAGGCTAATTCCATGGGATGAACCAAATAATAGGAATAATGTAAAGTTTAGGAAAGATACAGTTTTCCAGTATAGCAGTCATATTCATGTCAGTATATATGTATATGTATATATATGTGCATGTATGTTTATATATACATGTGTGTGTATTTGTCTGTGTCTAGATATAGGTGTGGGTGTGTGTCTAAATATATATAGCATATATGTAACTACAAATAGGTTTTTACTTTATTGGAAAGACTTGGTAACAATGGAAAAGGAATTAAGGAGATGCAAGGTGAGATTACCCTTCTTCAAAGGTTGTCTTTGAAGAAAGATTGTCTTGTAGGGTCTGAAAATTAGAAACAGGGCAATATTTATCTTTTTTCTCCAGGCTATCTATACACTTTTTTCATGGTTATTGCCTCAGGTTGATTTTTATCTCCACATGTTACAAAGAATATAAATAGACAATGTATGCTGGGTTGTGATAAATGAGCTGTTGTGCACTCATTAATTTCTTAGAAGTCTTTTCAAGTCTCCTTCAAGATTTTTTTAGTGTCTTCTCTTTGTACTTCTGTCTTGTTTCCAAGGTCTCAAGCATGCAAGTGGGTAGATTTTCACTGTAAAATTCTTCTATATGCTACCAGCATACATGTACATATCAGGCTGGCACAGCTGTTCAGTAGTTCAGAAATAGAAATTCATAAGCTGAATATTGTTTGTCCCTGTCTTTTCTCCAGGTTAGAATATATTCCTTCTTTTCTAGGTTCTTTGGTAATAATTCTTGTCACTAGGTCTGACTGGTTCAGGCAAGCGTACAGTGACTACAGATTGCTGCAGCCTACTTTCATTTTATCCCTAATCTTCTGATTCTTGACTTGTGTTTTTAAGGAAGTTTATTTCATTTTCTCAGTACTTTTTTTGCAGTCTTGCTTTTACCAGAATTTACTTTATTGACCAGAAATTACTTTATTTGTTTCCCCATCTATCACAGACTTCATAGTTCATAATGGAAGTTGACCATATCAGCACTGTAGGGTCAGTTTCATAATATGGAGTCTGCCAGTTAAATACTGAATCTCCAGAGCTTTGGAAGTGGTCTCTGAGAAAGCCAGTGACTGCTGGCATCTACAGGATAGAGAAGCAGCACTGAAAACTTACTGCAGGGTGAGTCAGATGAAGCGCAATGAAAGAACGTTTTAGGGATTTCTACAGTTTCAGCAATCATTGAGAATGACATTGACACTTTTCAAAGTAAACTTTGTGTCCCTGGAGATTGTTGGTACAAGCATTATGCATCACTCATCCTTGCTTAAGCACTTTGAGAGCATTAAATGTTCCATGGTCTTCATTTGTCCTCTACAAAAGAAAAAATTTAACTGTGACTGAGGCTGTGTCTTTACTTGTTGAGCAGACATTAACTGTGTGGAAAATGCAGCAGGGAAGAAGTTGAGTTTGGTTTGCTTACCTGGAGGTTTTTTCTCAGGTCAGGTGGCTTATAGTCTTGTTTTCTAGAACTGCTGAAGAAACATCTTCTGTATAGCAATCCACAAGAAAGTGCAATGGGGGGGTCTAGGTTTCATCTGGTTTTACCTGGTTTTGAGCACACAAGTTATTATACAAGACCTCAGCTTGTCTTGTCTGCTCAAATATGACTCACAGGGAGTCATGGTGCCTGACAGCTTGTCTGCCAAATCAGGATGAGCTTCTTACACAGAGCAGGACCAGTAAGTGAAGAGTGTGCAGTGAGGGCTCTAATTTTGGCTGAAGTGTATGGCCTTACAGCTGAAGAATGGATCATGCAGATGCTACGGTACAGCCAATGCCTAAGAGAAATGAAGGGTGGTCTGGGTGTGGTACCTTTCATAGTTAATTGGAGATTTTTTGATAAGTGCCTTATAAATAAAGGAAGTATTCTGTATTTTTTTGGTCGCTGCTGCATTCTTCAAGTTGGGGAGTGTGTCCAGATTGGAAATGGATGTTCTTAAGTAGTAGGAATTAAATGGTATTTTTAATTAATTCAAAGATGTCTATGTAATTCATGGTTTTAAAATATTTTTGAAAATAGGTTTACGTTCATATATGTCAGTCTTATCACTGTGCCAAATAAGATCATGGAGCAGATCCTCCTGGAGGCACAGCTGGAGCAGAAGAATAATGAAGATGTGAATGGGTATAATCAGCATGGCTTCAGCAAGGGCAAATTGTGCCTGACAAACCTTGTGGCCTTCTATGAAAAGGTCACAACATCAATAGACAAGGGAAGAGCAACCAATGTCATTTACCTGGACCTGAGCAAAGCCTTTGACACTGTCCTGCACAACATCCTTGTCTCCAAGCTGCTAAAACACGGGTTTGGTGGATGGACCACTCAGTGGATAAAAAACTGGCTTGATGTCTTCACCCAAAGAGTGGCTGCCAACCAAGTGGAGGGCAGTGACAAGTGGAGCCCCTCAAGGATCAGTGTTGGGACTGGTCTTATTTAACATCTTTGTCGGTGACATGGACGGTGGCATTGAGTGCACCCTCAGCCAGTTTGCTGGTGACACCAAGCTGTGTGGTGTGGCTGACACATGGGAGGGAAGGGATGCCATCCAGAGGGACCTGGACAGGCTGGAGAGGTGGGCCCATGCCAACCACTCATGAAGTTCAACAAGACCAAGTGCAAGGTCCCGTATCTGGGTTGAGGCAATCCCAAGAACCAATATAGTCTGGGCAGTGGCTGGATTGAGAGCAGCCCTGAGGAAAAGGACTTGGGAGTGCTGGTGGATGAGAAGTTCAACATGAGCCATCAATGTACACCTGCAGCCCAGAAAGCTAACAGGATCCTTGGCTGCATCAGGAGAAACATGGCCAGCAGGTCAAGGGAGGTGATTCTCCTCCTCTGCTCTTGTGAGACCCCACCTGGAGTCCTGGATCCAGTTCTGGAGCCCCTGTTACCAGAAAGACATGGACGGGCTGGAGTGTGTCCAGAGAAGGGCCCGGAGGATGATCAGAGGGCTGGAACAGCTCTCCTGTGAAGACAGACTGAGAGAGTTGGGGTTACTCAGTCTGGAGAGCAGAAGGCAGAAGACCATTACTTGACATNCAATTAAAAAACAATTATAGTTCTCTTGTCACAAACATTTTATAAAAATAGTATATCAAAATTAGAAGATCACACTCAAATGCCGTATTAGTCATATGGAAATAATAATCTCAGGTCTCTAGACTTCAGAAGTTTTATTTTATATCTGTATCAGGTAGTAGAGTTAGCTGTACCAAACCAAGGAATTAGTCTTCTGAAGCATCAGGGCTGAAAGTATTCAACAGCTGTAGATAGTGCTCCTTCTTCCACATGAGAAAGGTTTGATGGTTTGGTGGCCTTTTTTGTTTTCCCCATCATTTTGAAAAACTAATGATATTGAACTCTTTAAATCAAAATGAGAGGAAGCATTTAGCAGGAAAAAATGTCTGGAAGAAGCAAAAGTAGGCATTTCTACAGCAGAATAGTTGACTTTGTTGTCATGGTGTTTGACGTAATTTTAAGATGATACTATCGTATAAATATACTTCGTCCTATTTCTGGAATTTATTTGAAATAAATTAAATAATTTTCCAGATGTCCAATTAATCTGTAAAGCATTTTGGCTTATATATCTTACATATTTCTTATTTCACATATAGATGTATCTTAGTTATATCTTCTATATCCTAAACCAGGGATTGTGGGGTTTGTATTTTAATCAACGGGTGCATGCCCAAGTGGAGGCCAGTGACAAGTGGAGCCCCTCAAGGATCAGTGTTGGGACAGGACCTGTTTAACATCTTTTTTGGCAACACAGACGGTGGCATGGAGTGCAGCCTCAGCAAGTTTCCTGATGACACCAAGCTGTGTGGTGCAACTGACACACTGGAGGGAAGGGATGCCATCCAGAGGGACCTTGACAGGCTGGACCCATGCCAACATCATGAAGTTCAACAAGACCAAGTGTGAGGCCCTCCATCTGGGTCAAGAACAGAACCATATAGTCTGGGCAGTGGCTGGATTGAGAGCAGCCCTGAGGAAAAGGACTTGGGAGTGCTGGTGGATGAGAAGTTCAACATGAGCCATCAATGTACACCTGCAGCCCAGAAAGCTAACAGGATCCTTGGCTGCATCAGGAGAAACATGGCCAGCAGGTCAAGGGAGGTGATTCTCCTCCTCTGCTCTTGTGAGACCCCACCTGGAGTCCTGCATCCAGTTCTGGAGCCCCTGTTACCAGAAAGACATGGATGTGCTGGAGTGTGTCCAGAGAAGGGCCCGGAGGATGATCAGAGGGCTGGAACAGCTCTCCTGTGAAGACAGACTGAGAGAGTTGGGGTTACTCAGTCTGGAGAGCAGAAGGCAGAAGACCATTACTTGACATGGTCTGAGTTATTTTTTTTGTCCACCTGAAATTTTCTCCAGATTTTTTATTTTTTTAACAATGCAGCTTATATAGTTAGAGAATCAAAACCATTTTGTTTGAAGTCTAATAAATTGTTTCTCTTCTATTTTATGTGTTATCATAATTTGTTAGTGAAAGCCAGGGAATTAGCTGTGATTCAGCTGTGGCAGTCTTTCAGTTCTCCCTAATTCTATAAAGAATAATCCCTTGGAGAGAGACAGCTCTCAGTCTTTTTAATCTGGCTTGCCAAGGAAGTGTAACAGTAGTTTTGATCACTTTTGATTCTTGTCCAACATGATCTAGAAGTGGGTTATTCTAAAATTATGACTGTATTAGTATGGTACGTTCTGAAACACCGTCCTGCTTTACATTAAAGCGTACAGACTTTCAGCAATTGGCATGGAAACACTGGGAACCTGAGAAGATTCTGCTATGACCTGTTTTATTCTCAGACATCATAATTCTATTCTTAAAATGCAAATGCTCTTTGGAAGTTATTCAGCATGTGCCAACTCTGCTTTCAACCCTTTGCTCATGTTTTAATGCATATTAACTAGTATGATTCTAAATTTTAATCCAAATAATACATAAATGCTTAATACAGCTGGCATCATACATGTATGTAGTTTGTATAACACGATCTACAAGTGTCTGTTTTTAAGTGGGGAATTCCTAGGTCATGCTCATTTATCACCAAAATGGCTTCCTGAAATACATTTTAACAAGCTGCTGGTTACCTGTTTTGTGTAATTTGAATGGAAAGGTTGATTAGCTGTGGTCCATAGTGTACTTTATTTCAAAATCTGATAGAATAATTATGTGATTTAGAAGGACTATAGAAGTGATGAAACGTAGAACCCATTTAACCTGTCTTGCACTAGAAAAAGAGAAATGCCTCTTCATGTAATTTGTTGCTGAAAACTTTACTTGAAAAAACTTTCACTTTTTTAAAATTTTTTAAAAAGTTTTACAATAATAGTTGGCAAAACTATTTAAAGATGACCAATACTTGAAATGCCTTTTAACATAGGCATGTTTACAGTATTATTTATATTGAACTAAGCCTAAAAAAAAAAAAAAATACACATGGTACTTAGATTAAATTTTGTCAAAGTCCAAAAAAAACTACTGCCTAATTTAAGAAATAGAATGGGTTTTTTAATAAGTCTTTGAATGTATTTTTTGAGTTACATCAGAAACTTTCTGAAATCATCCATTACTAAACAGACAGTAATGGTACTGATGCAGTTGATGAATTTGAGGAATTTCTCATAAACTGACTAAAAACAGTGAACAGTTTCCTCTTAAGTACTAAAACTATATAATGTTTCAGGGAGCCCTGTACTGCCTCAAAAGATTGCAGTGTATGTCCTCAGTATCTGTATATTATCTTGTAGCTGGATAAACCGTGAAATGTCAAAATGAAAGTTTTTTAAAGTAAGTATTTCTTTGGGCATATTGATGTTCTAGAGCACATTCCTTGGAACAATGGGAATGTTCAAAGAATCAAGCGAATGAACCTCTAAACCACTTACAAAGCCAGAATCAAGATTGGGTACTGTCTTTCTCAATGAATTAGTACCTGTGTATTAGTGCATTTTATTTCTGACTACAGAGCCTTCACATAATAAGTCTCTCTAACGATGTACATAATTATGGTTAGGTCTCACAGTTAAAGAAAAATATTCTGCGATGTTACACACGGAAGTTTTGTGGTGTGTTACTGATTAAGACTGAAAATGTGTCATCTCTGGGGATCATCAAACAGTTCGCTCTTACTTCAGTGCTTCAGGGTTATTTTTGTACAGTATACCTTGATGCTTGTTCTCATATAATCAGAAAACTTAACAGAATGATGATTTAACTTTAGAAATAAAGTTGCAGTTGTGAATCAGAGTGAAGGCTCTACCAACAAACTGCTACTGGACAAGCAGTTCACTTTCATAGCTGCTGAATTGTCTTGATATGTAGTGGTTGGAGATTTTCAGGGATTAAATTTCTTGAAATTAATCCAGTGATTTTTTTTTTTTCTAGCAAGTTGATGCATTGGGTTTTGCATGTAATTGTGCATTTAACTTTGAAAGCAGATGGGTTGGTTACAGAAAGCATTCATTTTGTGCTTAAAGGACTTCCTACTGAATGCCTTGTTGTTAAGATGCTCATAATTTTTCAGAGAAATGTGAAATTATATCACCTTTTCAGCATAAATTTTTCATTCTTTGTTTCAGTTCTCTGTTGGTTTATGGATAGGCCTACGGAAAGTAGGCCTGGGGGATCTTTGCACCTGATAAGGGTAAAATTAAGGACGTTCTTATTGCAGGACTAAGCACAAAATGGCCCGTGTTAATCACATGCGAGCTCCTGATTGCTCCTGCTTTGACCAAACTGAGAGTAAGAGAACAGTATGCATGTCAGAATTAATCATAAAAGTCCATAATTGCTCATGGAACACAGAACTGTAGTTGTGTGGGACTCATTGCTGTGAAGTACCTGGCATGAAAAGTTACTGAGAATTTATCAGGGCAACTATTAATTATTCTAACACCACTGAACAAAAGTTTTTTTCCACATAACTTTATTAACAAAAATAGATAGTGAAACACTTTCGGATAAAAGGGAATATTATTTAATTATTTAATATTTAGCACCTGGGAAAACATGCAGTCTTGTTTCCAAGGCTGTTTTAAAGAGGAAGTGCAATGTGTATTCTCACGCTCTGTCATGGCATGGATGCAGCTTTAATGTATTGTTTTAGTTACATAACTTTTTCCACAGCAGCTGCAGGAGGAATTAATATTTGGGAATCTGTCATTTTATTTTTAGATACATTTAATTTGACAGGTCTTTTGACCTTTTTGAAGAAGCCTTATTATGTGATCTTTTCACTCTCTCTTCCATTGTCATAGGCTGTTCTTCATAAATGGTAGCTATGAAGAAAATCAGCATCTTGTGATAACTGTTACAACATGCTAAAAATTCAGTGACCTCTTAAAGAAATCTGTGCTGTAGGAAAATAGGAGAGACTCTAAGTTTTGATCTTATGTAGAGTTTAGAGTTAGTATTCTATTTTTGGCTCAAAGAGCACAACCAAAGCAATCATTGTAGATGGTTGTATTTGTTAGCAGTAACTACACAAGTGGTGCACGTTTTATCTTTGTTCTGGGTGTACAGCTAAATATGGAGAAAATACTTCGTTAAATATTAATATCTGAAGGCTGAGGAGTAAGAAATAAAAAATGCTGAGTTAAAGCTACCTCTTTGATTTTATTTTTTTTTAATGCGAGTGTATGTTAGACTATGCCCAGTGCATACAGATGGCTACCAAATGGTATAATTTGTATAGTCCTCTTAAAAGGCAGTGAATCAGATGCATTAGGGTTATCATTTTTTTAATCTATATCACTGTATGGTTTTGTGCAGGCTCTTTGTTATGTTAAGTGACATTCTGGCTTCAGAATGTTCCAAAATACAGTCCTCTAATTTGTAGCTCATCTTAGTTTCCCATAACCTTCAATATACGTTGGGGCAAAAGTATTCTGCTCTCACAGTTTATTCTCTCAGTAACTTTACCATATGTGTTTGTAAACAAGCTCTGCAAACATGCTCTTCTTTCTTCCCATATTTGTCATGCCTTATACAAAACTTATCTTTGTATTTTTAAATTTAATTGAAACAATTAAATTCTGTGAACATAAAACATACACTCTTCACTCACATCTACAGATTTCAGTTTTCACTTGTTGCCTTTCTTCCCTTCATGTGTCAGTGAGCTTGCTGAAGTGTATAACTACCTGGAAATAGAAGAGAAAACCCACTGTAAGTGCAGGCTTAATGTTTCTTACTACTACAAGAAGTACAGCCTCAAAATTGGGTGGCTGGCAATGTGGGACTTCTACAGACTAGCATTTAAATGGCTCATTTCGAGGTGAATTAAGAGCTAGGTGGTTTCTGTTAATTGTTATATATATGCATACATATGTGTATGTGTATATATATATATATACACACACAAACGTGCATACACAAATGGAAATAGAAAATTATTTCTATTCTATGAATGGAATATGAAATTATTCACCTACATGTTATTTGTGAGACATAGCTAGAGTCATTGTCTTTGAATATCTGCTTTTCTCAATTTGCTCTTTCAAGGTCAGGGCTAATGGAGTTCAGTCCC
Organism: Florisuga fusca; assembly: GCA_038090715.1. NCBI lineage: Eukaryota > Metazoa > Chordata > Aves > Apodiformes > Trochilidae > Florisuga > Florisuga fusca. The sequence continues at coordinate 50,202,406 of JAAWXA010000004.1, read as the reverse complement.
ATGGCCATTGTATTTGTGTTCTGTTTCTGGAACACACGATTCCCAAAATTCCAAAGATCTTGGAAGGTAGTCTCACAGACATGAAAATATATGGAGTGCTGGCAATGCTTTTGTGGTATCTGCAGATATTTTGGGAAATAAAATAGCTACTGAATTCATAGATATCAAAAAACTGTGAATAATGTTGATGTAATGTTGATTCACATTTTACTTGACTAAATTGTCATATTTTTGATAGCATTCATTCAACTATGCAGCTGTAGTCTATATATGGAGACTTACTATTAAGTACAAGCTGTCTGTAAATGCTTTTAACCTGGAAGAAATCGAAGTTGCCAAAAGAAAAATTTTCAGGCTACTGTATGTATTTTAACAGACACTTAACTGTTCCTGAGGTTGTCTTACATTATGGGGATGCATGAACAGAAATATCTGTTACGAAAAATAAACAAGACAAAGGCCACTGTAAACCAAACAATCACATTTCTTGGTGCCAAAATATTTTGTGTTCACGTGATGTAACACGTGGTGTTCAGCATCCTAAGGCAGCAGCTGAGCACTGCAGTATTTCACTTTTTCATAATGGAGGTAAAAAAAAAAAGAAGAGCTTTTTATTTTAATAGTTGAATGAACTCAAGAGATAATGAATTTCATTGTAAAACTGAATCCTTCTATGTTTCAAACAAAAAAAACCTGTTAGAGTTATTGTCTAATGAAGCAGTGCCCAGTGAATCCACAGCAAATGGGAGGTGATAAAGCTGGATTATGTTGCATGTCCTTTTTTAGGCATTCAGGGAGCTTGACTACATGTAGTTGACAGAATGAAACTTAATAGGGTGGTGCATATTTTTTGCAAAGCAATGGAGAAGATTTCCTGATTTGCTTAGGTAATTCAAAGGTGTCAAACACTTTACTACACTTTCACTACACATGTAGTAAAAATACACTGAATTTAAAGAATAATAACGCTGTATACATTTTTGCATTGTATGAAGGAAACTATTAGCAAGCTGATGTTTAGCAAGCTCTCTTTTTGATGCTTAAAAGAAGTTGAGAACAAATTACAAAACACGTAGAAAAAAACCACAGGGACTATTGAAGAGGTAAAAAAACCCGGCTGTGTGACATGAAAATTAAGGAGCATGGGGTCTTTTTTTTTTTATTTATGCAGAAGATGGATAAGATACAGTTTGATCAGAGTTTCAAAATATGACATTTCTGCTAATATAAAGTAATTTAATTTCACACAGAAAGGCATAATGGGGTCCAAAGGCTTGAAACTGGAGATAAATATATTGATACTACACGTAGCATGACATTCACAATAGTGAAGATAATTAAACAGAAATGATGGATGCTTTAGAAATCATGTATTCTCTACTGTTTGAAAAGTATAAGTGAGGATAAAATATCTCATGGAAAGATAAGAAAACCTCAGTCTGTAGCCCATTTGAAGCACAAAACCTGTGACTGTGGCATTGATCTGTACCAGAATATGTACTCTTCTTAGGAGACAGAAAATTAATTTATGTGAGACTTATAGAAGTTCCACAAAGGCACTGTAAACCCATGTATTCTAGGAACTGAAAGTAGCTGTGTTCAGAACTACAAATCTAAGTGATAAAGGTAATGCTTTCATGATTCTTATCTTTTGACAAAATCCATGCTGTGACACATATACAACTGACAGAGCTTCTAGTTGATAGCGTTGGCTAGTAGTGTGGTTGAATCCTTTGTTCTCTTAATAATTAAGTTAAATACATTGGTGCTTTTTAAACTGATAAATTACTCAACTCAGTAGAACTGGTCTTCTGCAAGAAAAATCTGTCCTATATTCAAGTTAGATGGAAAACCAATTTTGCAGTTAGTTTATATAATGGAGTAACACCAGCCCACAAGCATCTGCTCTTAGGGTGCTGCATATTCCTACTCAAACATGTACCTGTCAGTGCCAATCAGATGACAGGACTCCCCCAAGCAGTAATTCTACTAATGTAGTACCCCACGATTCCCGAGTGTTTGAAAGGAGAGGCTATAAATGAAGATTGCCCATTTCTCTGTGTGTCTTCTAATAAAATGATGGATGTGAGACCATGGTCTCTGCTTAGTAATTATAGCCCCTTACGTAAGTGTTCATTTCTGTACATAGATTGTTTTTAGTCATGGAAGAAATAAGTTTAAAAAAAGTTTGCTTATTTACATTATTTACATAGCTTGGTGTCATTTGATCTATGTCTACGAGAAGTTTTGGTTTTGAAACAGGTGCCATACATAATTTACAGGTTTTGCTTTGTGGGATATTTGTTAGCTGCTTACCATGCCTCATCATGAGGTCCTTTATGATGACATGTCTTCAGTTCTTCTGCCTTGCAAGGAGGGACAAATCAGACGGCAGTAATTAATGCAAAAAATATTAAATCTGAGACCACTATTCATTGGAATGAAGAAAAACATGTCTTAGTCTGGATGTACTTATCCTAGGAAGTTTCATACCTGGCTGCAGGTAACACTGGTCTTAGCTTCCGGAGTCAGTTCTGAAGTATTTGTGCTTTTGTTTCTCAGTAAATACACAGGACTTTCAAATCTTTGGATTCTGTTAGTAGTAACCTCTGAGAAGAATGAGAGACATCGGATCTGTATCTATAATATAATAAAAATGAGTCACTGAATAAGAAAGTTGAGGGATGCTGTAGAAAATTTGGTCACAGATCATGGTTATGAGAGGCTTTGTCCATTGATACTTCTCATATATGTTTAATCAGTCACTGAAAACTTTGTTTTCCAATAAAACATATCCCTGTGTGCTTATGCTCTGGTATCAGGCATTTGAGATACAGTGACTATGGCTATGGCATGAGACTATCATATAAATCCTAACTTATCTTTGTACAAGTGACAAAAAGATTTGGAGTGAAAATGTGAATCAGTTTGTAATACTGGGAAGTGGAATTTTCCACTTGTGGTGGGATGGCCTGAGACATGAAAGTGTTTCTTTGTTGATAATGTATTATGCTGTCATGGAAGTCAACATCTTGGAAACAGAATTCAAGTAAGCAAAATTAGACATCCTAACAACTGTTTTTATTTTATTTTTCCAAATATTTATAAGCTTTGGAATATCAAGATGTTGAAATACCCTGTGAAAAACTGTTGCATACCAGTGAATATAGAGCAAAATACCCTGTTTCATACACATAGATCCTAAAATCAGGACAAAATGTTGTTTACAGAAAGAGATTTTTTTCTGTTACAATGTGTTATTACTGTTACACTTTCTCTGCTTGATGCACATAATTCTGATTCTGCTTGTTTCACTCTAGATCCAAACAGACATCCTGGCTTAGTTTTCATCTTTTTCCCTTTTATGTACCAATTAGGATAACCTGGCATGTCTGTGAAGACTCTGGGAGATCAAACTTATTGATAAGAGAGAGAAGATAGTGACTGGCTTTTATCATTGAAAACCATGATGTCTACTTTGAGCTATTCAGAGCTATCTGTATTAGTCCCCTCTCTTAATATCTCTAGAGATATTCCACTCTCCCTGATAGCAGTCATATTTAACAAAAAGGCAAAAGTAAAAGAATAAATTCAGTCCAAAGCCTGTTCTGTAGCTGCTTCTGCTGTATGTCTTGGTAGAGTACACTAGTATGAAAAGATTTGATGAGGTAAGGTTTTACACCTCTGTGCTTGGCAGCAAAGCACAGAATTTGCAGAAGGTGGGCTAAAGTGCCAAGAAAATGTGCAAAGTCGTCACATCTCTTCAGCTCCTTCTGCTGGAAGGACCTCACTGCAGTTCCCAGAATATTTGAAAGCCACCATCAGTCAGTGATAATGCTGCTGTTTAAGCATGAGTCCTTACTGCAGGGCAATTGGCCAGACTGAAGCAGATGATACAATTTCTCTCTTATTTTAGTAATTTGTGAAGTATTTCAGGGTGAACACTTAGCATTCTGCAATAATTCACACTTACTTGCCTTTGTCTCTTTGCAATATGCTGAATGAAATCATCTACTTTGTTAGGATGATTCCTAGAAAACTGACTTAGCACAGTGCTGATACTGAAGGTTGACAGCTGCTTAGTCAGGGCAAGACCATTGTAATTTTCTTGAAGGACAATCATTAGCTAGTGTCTATGTATTTATACTGAGTGTAAAACTTAAGTAAAGAGAAAATACCTCTTAAAAATTCTACTCAGTTGGAAATCCCTAATGGGTTGGTCAGTTGATTGATTGGTTAGTTGATTGGTTGTTTGATTTTGCTTCCTCTCTCCTTACAATGAGTTAATGGTGAAAAATATTTAAAAATAAGTGCTGCAGAACAGTCATTCAGAGTGGACCAAAGGATTACCATCAACCCTTTAAATGTATACTCAACTACCACATATCTTTGTTGTCCATTTTAAATAGGCTGTTGAAGTGATGCACAGTTTTTTATCATTGTATGAATTATGCTTATATCCAGGACTACAGTTTGGTAATAGGTGGCAAATAGAGTTACTGAGGGTTTTATTCTCTACTTGCTGTGCTGTAGTGTAGTTAAGATGTTTTTTATACAGCTTTTCATCTGCAGGTACCAGTACATTGAGATCACTGTCAAAGGAGATCTTGTATTCTTTTGTAAAACACTGTCTCTAGCTTACAAATATGGAAATCACGGCAAAAGGAAGATACAGTTTTTCCCCCTAAGGTTATCCAGTAGACAGGTTGTCAGAGTCAGAAGTGGAGCTCAGGTCTCTCAAGGTCAGCGGTCTCCTTTAAACTGTTTGTTTAGCAACTGGAGAAGTAATCACTTAATAATTTGAAGTCCTAACCTTCAAATTTGCTAATCTATGGTCTTTACTTCCCTGAGGCCAATTTTAGAATAGTTTACTGCAAGTCTTTTCAGCTATGAAAGGGCAAGTAAAGATTCTCTGACATTTGCCTGCAGAATAGGTGGACAATTCTGTTCAAGATTTTCCAATATGCTAGTATGATAATTTATAACAAGCAGGTAGGGATTTACGTTGTCAAATCTTATTTCTGATCATAATGTTTTAAATACATGTGGAAGTGTTTGACTCATTTCATACAACGTGGTTATTAGTTGTATATTTCATATTCCTCTCATGTTTTATTCTTTTCCTTAAGTAATTCTGGAACAGCAGTTCCTTGTTAAAATTTCTGGCTCAGATGGGAAAGGACATGATGTAAGCTTGGGAGATTGCAATTTAATAGGCATGGAACAGATAGAGAACTCCATTCATAATATATCTAGACAAGATGATATTGCTGCACGACAGTGTGTCAATGTTGATTCCAGATGAACTCTCTGGGTTGTCAGAAGCAGTGTAGCTGTGGTTTCACTCAGACTGAGGACTGGACTAGGGAATGTAGTTCATAGCAATATTTGGGTAACTCTGGATGGCACTGCATTGTGCTTATGTTGATTAGACAGAAAGTAATAGTTAAATGTGAGTAACTGAATGTTATGTAACTGAAGTGACTCACTCTAAAAGCATTTTCTCAGATTTAAAGAAGCAAGCTTGTTAAAGAATTGTTACTGGACATAGTCCTAATTTATCAATTTTATAATCTCTTGATAAATAAAAATATCTAATACATTCATGTGGTATATGAACGAATAACGTGTAAAAAACTTTAAGTTGTGTCCTGCTGAATTTTTGTGTCATGTCATGTACTTTTATTTTACAGGCAAGAACAGATTACTCACACTTGCATGTGTTTTCGCCTGGTGATGTTGGTACTTTAATTAGAACAGTGGAAAGTCAGTATGAATTTATTTGTTTTACAGGAAGCAAGAAGAATTGAGGTTAATTAAAGGTTAATTAGAGTTTAGTTGGTAGTTCCTTTTTTTTTTTTTCCTCTTTACTTCTGGTGATAACAGGAATGTTAGAATCCTTGACTTTGATGGCAACAGATTGGGAAGGCCTGGTGTTGATTGCTACTGCCAACATGAAAGTGGTGCTGCAGTCCTGCAGCTCCAATTCTTAATCAATGAGGTAAGGACATATTTACTCAGATTCTTTTGTATAAATTTACTTGAATAAGTCAGTTCATTTATTCTAATGGAGTGATAAAACTTTGACAGATTGACAAATCGTGCCAACAAGTCAGTGCCTTTCAGAAGACTATTTATGGGACTGCCCACAGTGAGAAACACTGCCTTTCATATACATCAGTAAAAAGCACTGAACAAAAGATAGTCAGCGTAGCAGGTAGCATGTAGCAGGTAGATGTAAAATCCATTAAATTACTAAATATGCTACGTAGTCCTATTTCACAGAGAAATTAATATAGGAGCTAAGTCTTTCTACAGAAAGATACTGATGGCTGTTAGCTGAGAGCTCAGTAGTTGGGGATGTGCTACTACTTGAAGCAAGGAAAAGCAATTGCAGGGATCATTAATTGAAACAGCATGCTTAGCCTTGGTAAATGGATTGTTGAAATCAAGTGCAGATGACTTGAAGAAGCAGTAACAGATTACAGCTTCCTCTGTGGCAATCTCTGGAGATGGTAATATGTAAGAAGCATATAAATCTGTTTTTTTCCTAGAACCTCTGAACTTGGCCAAATTATAAGCTAGTCATAGTTCACTTTTAATTAATTTTCTCCTGTGATATAAGGAAACAGTTTTAACCCCTCTTTATAAGCACAGAGATCTTAGGACTTCTCAAGGAAGTAATTTTAGTTTTGGGGTTTTTTAATCGTGAGAAATACTTACTGTTTTCTACACCTGTTTGGAAAAGGTACCTAAACCACAGGAACCAAGGAAGGAGGACTGAAATTTTAGAAACAATCAGTCCAGTGGAATTCTTCGGAAGAAGTCAGGGATGAAAACAGAGGCCAAGGTTTTAATCAGTCATCTTTCTTTTCGTCAGATGACCAACAGAACCCCTGGTATATAGGATTAATTTGTTTTCATTGTCATAGAGATTCTCTCTGACCCAGACTCTTTGGGAGATGTGAATTAAGCACTGATCACACTGTGTTAGCGAGGTCTCACCTTCATAAATTTAATTGGGTTATGTCAATATTGAAAAGAACAGTTGCTAGGATTAGGAAGGAATTCCAAGATGCAAAAAGAGAACTGCATCTGTCAGTTTTAGTTGGTATTAACTAATCTTTCACTTATATCTTTTTCTTTCATCAGAACAAGGCGTTGCCTTCTGTTTTGGCAATACCTACTTCCTCTCCACCACAGAAATAGACTTTATCTGAGTTGTAAATGTTGTGAATCACTGCAGCAGCAGTAGAGAGCTCTCTGCAGTCTGTATTCTAATGGCATCAGAGTTCCCTGATGAGGAGAAAGATAGTAGGAGGGAGGTAGCATAAGTTCACTTCAAGCTGTCCATGCAGATAAAGGTCTAGACCTTGGAAGATGTCCAATTTTGGGGCACCAGAAGCAGAACCAGTCTTAAGTGTTTTTCTAGTCTCTGATAAAGACCTTGTCCTTTTCTTTACACTTCTTAGTTCCTCCTAGGTCCTCTCCCCTTGCTGCCTGTCCTCACTTATCTGCATCTTTTCCCAGTTCAGTTTTTTAATTTCATGTTGTCTTGATATGACTACTAAACAGCACTTGGCACTATCCGCTGTGTGTATGTGTGTTCACTAATTCCTTGTTCCTTTAGTTAGATCCTTTGTATTCATCTTTTTACGTAAATGTCTGTCCTTTTTGTTAATCTCTATACTTATAAGTAACTACACAAGAGCTTACTTGTATAACCTCAGTGCAAAGCTTTTGTTTGCATTTTAAATTTATGGACTTTTACATTAACTTTGTCTGATCTCGTACTGATTTAAAATATTTATGTTTACCCGATCAATTTGAACTGACTTATTTATAGTAGAATATATTTTTGTAGAAGAAAACAACCATTTTTCATAAACAGTATTATTTTCTAGGGGTAGATCATTAACAGTGAGGATAACTTATGAAGAAGACAGAATTTGCAGAAAAGTTATATATTGTACTGTATTTTGTGTCTGCTCAAGGGTGCTTTGGTCAGTGCATGTGCAGATGATGCACTTCATTTGTGGAATCTCCGACAGAAACGACCAGCTATCCTACACTCTCTGAAATTTAACAGAGAAAGGTAAGATTGCATGACATGAGATAAAGACTTCATTCAAAAAACCCTCAAAATTACTTTCTATATTTCTAATAACACATGCTTACTAGTTTGCCTTTTGAGAGGAGGATGTAGTTTTCCTTTGAAACTTTTTGTTCCATTGTTTGAGTCTTGTTTCCACAAAATAAAAATTTCATTTTCTTTCTCTGCAGCCTTCTCAAAACTAGAAAAATTTTTTTCTTCTTTTTTGTCAAAATTATTTCATATTTTACTTTACAATTTTATGAACTAGTGTGAACAGCAGTGTGTTTGTTTTTCTTCAGACAAGACAGAAGCACAGTGATCCTTTCTACTGGTCTGTTGTTCAGTACTAGCTAGAGTATCTCAGCTGGCTTCATGAGGGAAATAATTATTTTCTCTGCCCCAGAAGGATTGTGGGTTTTTTGGGGTTTTTTTTGTGGTTGGTGTGGTGGTGTGTTGGTTTTTTTGGTTTTTTTGTGTTTGTTTTTTTTGTTTTTTTGGGTTTTTTTGGTTTGTTGTTTTTTTTTTTGTTGTTGTTGTTGGGTTTTTTTTGTTTTGGTTTTTTTTTTAAATTATTTTAAATTGTGTGTTTAACACAAATACATTGTGACTTTGGGAAATTATGTTAAATATCAAGTTGATTTGAGACTATTTCTAAATTTTACTTTATAAGTACCAAATTGTAGAAATTCCTGTTGAAAATAGATTAAATGAAAGCTTCTGACTACCAAACTCAAACAGCAGCTGAGCACTGTAATCTGTATTTAGTCTCCCAAGTAAAACCTGCCATGATATTATGGACCTTGACTGCTACATGTTTATTAATATTAAGAAAAAACTATATTTCTGTCAGTGAGAAGAGCAAGATTCAGTGCATAAATGCAGGAGTTGGGGTTTTTGTGTGTCCTTGGGCAGTACTGCTGTTCTTTACTTCATCTTTGGATTGGATTTCTTTTAAAATTTGAAAACATATGTATAAGACATAGTATGGGTTTGACTGGAAGTTTAAATTGTACTGTAATTCTCTTAGTATATGCAATGCAGTGATGAAATTTCACAGAGATGTGAAGAGGCTTATCAAAGCTTTGGATGCAGCAAATCTGAAAATTATTATGGAAATAGACTTTTCCTTCGTAGTTTATTCAGGTACACATCATGTTTGCACTTAAATGTCAACAGTTTGCAGGTTTTGTTGCAGGAACTACTGTGTAATAATTTAGAAAGTATACATCCTGATTCCCAAGACTTTATAACTTACAGCAAAAATATATCAAGTGGTTTGGGACTGCGTGAGGGAAGATGAAAAAGAAAAATTATGTATATTTGCTAGATGCTTCTGCACAGTAAGTCATCATTTTATGCATATTGAAATATGAATCATCATATTCTCACCAGGTAGGTACATTATCCACAACTTGTCTTTGGTAAATCTAACATATTGTAGAGATTATTCCAGTGCATCTTGGTCTCCGTCTAGCAAAACATTTGTCAGCAGAACTTTGTTATGCTTCTGGCAGACTAAAACATTAGAATCATGTTATTAGCAATACTAAAAAATTCTGCATAAAAATAAATTTTGTGTAATCACATTTTTGAACTGAGGCTTAAAACGGATGTCATTACTTGTAATAAATGCTTAGCTAGCTATATTGCCTTTTCTTAAAGCCTAGTAAATTGTGAGTAAAAAAATATTATTTTTTATGCATATTTGAAATAACTTATACAATCACTACCATGTAAATAACTTCACACAAAGATTATGAGGCGAATATCCTGATACATTGCTGCATCATAGTGTTAAAGAAGTAAGTCCAGTTTTGAATTTAAAAATAGTTTTTAGTAAGTACAGAGAAAGAACTGTGTAGTCAGTTCTTTTCTTGGGTGTCTCTAGCACTGCTGTAAGCCTTTAGTTTTCTGTGTTCAAGCACTTTACTCCAGGATGAAATATCTTCATTTTAGTAATTTTAGTAATTTTTTTAACATACATACAAATTACTTTCAAAGAATATAACTTTCAGTTTTCAAAGACTGGTTACACATTTAGTATGTAAAATTCAAAATAAGACTCCAGGCAAGTAGCTAAAAAGTAGGGCTAAACCCCTCATTAACTCTCTCATTAATTTGTAAAATTTCTCTATACATGCCGAACAGATTTAGGCCTAAAAGAGAGCTTCTGTTTTTTCCTTAATATTTATGTTAGAGCACAGAAGTTATGAATTATGTGATAGTCAGAGAAACAGCAAATAATGGTTGCTTTAGCTATAAAAATTTATTGCAAAATGGATACAAGGGGAATTTGGGCGGCTGATAAAGCAGTAAGATCAAAATTGATTTTCTTCAAGAAATTCAAAAGTCTTTCTTCCAACAAATGATGTCTTCTTCACTGTTGTAACACTTAAGTAATAAAAAAGATTGCATTGTCTCCTACCTCTTGTAGGGGGATAGTAAGGGAAAGCAAGATTGATACTGAAGAGAGAGATTTTTTCTTTTGTATTTTTTTTTTAAGTTTGTATCCCAGCAAATGTTCTGGTTTTGATGTCTCTTAAGTGGGCAGAAATAGTTGTTGAGAGCAAACAGGTTTGAAAATACAGAATCACAGATTCACAGGGTTGTCATGGTTGGACAGTAACAACTCCTCCCCAAGCCTGTAGTGTTGCATGGGGATGCAAGTGCAGGACTTGATTCTTGGCCGTGTTAAACCTCATTTTGTTGACCATAGCCCACTGGTCCAGCCTGTCCAGGTCTCTTCACAGAGCCTGCCTACTTTCAAGCAGATCAGCACTCACTCAGCTTGGTGTCATCTGCAAATTTACCAAGGAAGCACTCAATCCCCTCATCTAGATCATTAATTAAGATATTGAACAGGACAGGCCCCAAAACAGAGCCCTGGGGAACACCACTGGTGGCCAGTTGCCATCTGGATTGACTACAACTCTCTGGGTCCATCCATGTAGCGAATTTTTAACCCAGTGAATTTTATGAGTCTACGTCGTGAACCATCAGTTTCTCTGGGAGAATTCTGTGGGAGATGGTGTCAAAGGCTTTACTGAAGTCCGGGTAGACAATGCCCAGAGCCTTCCCCTTGTCCATTAGGCAGGTGATCTTGTCATAGAATGAGACCAGGTTGGTCAGGCAGGACCTGCCCTTTCCTGAACACATTCTGGTTGGGCCTGATCCCCTGGCTGTCCTGCACCTGCCATGTGAGCACACTCAATATGAACTGCTCCATAATTTTTCCAGGCACTGAACACATGCTTTCAGAAGAGGAAAGTGTTTGAACAGTCAAAGGCTAGTTCTTAAAAGAACACCATTTTTAGTTTAATTGAATTTAATTTTAGGTTTAGACAGCTTTTACAGAACCAAGCACAAAATTATTCAGATGCACTTTACCTATGAAAGTAGAGCATGTGGCTGCTTCAGATTTTCAGATTTTCCTATTTGCATGTCATTTATAAAAAAATGTAATTTCATTCATATAGTATGCTTTTCTCCTTGATTCGCTGTGTTTTGTTTTTTTTTCTGAAAAACTGGCAGATTTACTTTATGAAGTGATGCTACATAATGCACTTTTATTTGGAATGTTCATATTTTATCTGCTTGTGATGAGAATTGTATTGTTCCAAATTCTTCAATAATTTTACTTCAGTTAATTAGCTTTCATGTACAATCAGTTCATTCTGAGTTTGTAAAATATTTGATGCATGACCCCTACAGCTGTTAGATTCTATTTGATGGAGGAATGCTACTTAAGTCTTTGGCTATTACTCGGTTCATGAGTCTTCATAGTGTTGAAGTGTTCAATTTGCAATTTGCTTCTGTTTCTTGACATTTAAGATTGCAGGATAATGCACTAAATTCTGCTCTTAGCAGTGTTTATGCAACCATTTGAATCAAATTTCCCCAAGCGTATACACACATTCCTTCCCACCAAAGTAAAAATCATGTTTATTCTTTTCTTCAGATGTAACAATGTAGATGTAAAGAGGAAAGAACTCTTAAATACTAAGAAAAATCTTGTTTGTAAATGCATTTGCAGCGCACTGGTTATCATTCATTTATCACGTAGCATTCCGTATTGAGACACGTAATGGTTTATGAATAATGCTTCACTAACAAAATGCAATTTTGCAGCCATTAAATTTGCAGCCTCTCCAGATTTATTTTTTTCTTCTTCTGACCTATTGTTACACTAATTTGCCTTTTGTGAAGAATTTTATATGGTATGTTCTTAGTGACAAGCTGTCTCCTAGGATATTGTAGCACCGCTCAAATAATTCTGGGATATGCTGATATAACATTAACAATATAATGTGTCTCTGAGAATTCACTGCTCCTTTATTGTCTCTTTGAAGCAAGTGTAGGAGGAGGACTGATGTATGAGACATAATGGCAAAATGGTATTTTTGTTCTACACTATAATGCCCAGAACTTTTTTGCAAATTATGGTTTTGCCGTGTATTGAAATACAATATTATCATCTTCAATTTCTCTTTTAGTTATTGGAATGTAATACAATACATCAAGAACCTTGAAGACAATATAAATGTAAGGGATGTGTTTCAGTTCTTGACCTTGTACTAAGATCTCTAATGATAACACAGTTACTCAAATACATGTTTGACAGTTTCGTGTAGTTGCTGATACATGATTAGCTCTTCCATTTACAAAGAGGAAGCACAAGTAAAAGTTTTTAACCTCTGGAAACACTCCATAAGAATCTCTTTAGTAATTTTAAAGGATAACATTATGGTGATATGCCTTATATTTATTACTCCGTTTCCTTCTTAGATGTCACAGGAGATGTCAGGTTCATCTTCAGAAGACATTTTAGGCAAAAGAAATAACTCAGCTAATAGAATTAGGCACTTGTCTGTATCTGCTGCAAAGAACATAAGGATTAAACTAAGCCACTGAAGACTGTTACAGACCTTACTGTTTTTTTTAATATAGTCAGAGCAGAATTCACCAAATACATCTTTAAATGTACAACAGTTTTTACATAGTTTTCCTATTTAAGATAACTGCAGTAGGAAAAAACAGCAAAGATTACAGTGTGAAATCCAGGCCCTTTAAACCTGTGTACCACAAGTGCCCTTCCACAGGAGAATCACCAGGTGACAAAATCTGTATAACTGACTTTGGGGCTTTGATCTGTAACACTTTTTTCATTGTTAAGGGTGTGCTGGCACATAGGAAGAGGAGTCTTTTTAGGGGGGTGACTGTTAGAGCAATGATCTCAGCTGCAGCTTACTGTTAATTAGAAATGTGAGATTTTGCAGTGTTTGAATCAGGTGACTGAAAGCCTTACTGCAAAGAGAAGCAAAGGGAAAAAACAGGTATTTTTTTCTTTGGTGAATAAATACCAATTTATTTCTTTCGTGTATCTGTCAATACTCTTTTCTGAGAGAAGCTGAATCTTTGTCTTTCTATCTTGCTGTATCTTTGCAGGATTTTGTGTCCTGTGTTGCTAAGAGTTTACCCCATCAAAAGGACAGCAAAAATCTATGAAATGAATGTTGGTGACTAATTGTGCAGTCTCAGTAGTACCCATATCTGTTTATTACTGTGTCAGGGACTTGTGAGTTGATAAACTTAGAATATCTGTCTGGTTGACTGTTCAGGAAACTGAATTCCTGTGATACCTTTTCTGCTCATAAATTAGCCTCCTGATTAATAACTGCAATCTCTGTATTGTTTATGTACTTTCAGAGTAGTCAGAGGTCTGTCGTCAAGCATGGAAGTAATTAATAGGCTTAGTGCAGTTGCAGAGCCTTTCTATACCACAAAACAGATTCTGATTACATGGTACAGTGCAGCGTTTAGCTGTTCAAAAGAAACACATAATTCATCTACAGAGCAATATTTCGCCATACAATCCTGTCTGTCTTTCATAATGAAGAGACAGTTAGTGGAAAGAACATAACATTTCTCAGGTTTATGATGGAGAAAACTGAGGAAAGCAAAAGAAGCCACGCTGTTGATTGCTATTTGCTTCTGGATTTTGAAGCTTTTACAAAACTTTCCTTGAGCAAATTATTTCTTGTTGTCTTCCAAAGTTTGTATTGTGGTATTCTTTTTAATAGATCTTAAATATTTGGGCCTTCTATTGGGGTGGAGCTAAAGGGACCTCCTCAGTCTAGTTCCCTGCAAACCAAACAGCTCCTTTGCCTGCTTTTATGTAATGAAGATGCTGACTATGTGTTGCAATCAGATGATGTGGGTCCCATATGTTTCCAGTAAGAAAGGCTAAAGATAACATTCAAAATGCTGTTTATTAGAACTAGAACTGTAAAGAATGAGAGACTAGTACAGACAGCCATACATCCCAGTAGATGCTGGGCAATCCTAGTTGAGCCTTTCTCCAGCAGCCAAGTACCATGTGCAGCACAACAGAGCCCAAAGGCCACGCTGTACCTGCAGCCCAGCCCACCACGGGCTTGGGTCTGCTCAGGTTAACTGCTGTGTGGACCACTGACTCCTCCACCTGTAGCAGTCACACACTCAGGACTGTGACACTATTGTAGAATTATTTGAGCTTAAGTCCATTACTCTTATTAGGAAAAATTGCCCCATGCTAATTTCATTCTTTTGATAGCAAGGAACCTTCCAGCTTCAAGACTAAATTTGTTTTTTATGGCACTTTTATTCCTATTTATTATGATATCCTGATATCCATATTGTCATGCATTTTAAATATTTTGTTTCTCCTTTCCAGTTAATCAGCTCATTCATATCCACTACAAAAATCAAGTTTCTGTGTTTTCCTTTATAAATCTGTCATTGCTCCTATTCCTTTTCATTGGCCTTTAATCTCATACCTGTTCTCAGGGGGCTGATGGTTAGACAAGGAAATATATTCTAGATAGGGTCCCATCTGTGCTGTGGACAATGACAATACCATTTTCTTTTGTAATCTCTGCAGGAATCTGTTTACTGATGCATAGCATAATAACATCTTGCTTTCACATGGTTGCGTCTTATCGGTGCTTATGGTCATGCTGTGATTGACTAATATACCCATTACATTTCTTCACTGATGTACTTCTAGCTGGCACGGAATGTGCTGCTTTTCCATGCAAAGCTTCATGACTGGAAGCAAATTGAGACAAGCGAGATTGAAATTATCTTTTCCTATCACTTCCATATCATGAATCTCAACCAAAAAGTGTAAGTTCTTATTCTTTGAATCTGAGGGCTTGCATTTTAAATTTCATTCTGTTTCTTATATTTGTTCAGATTGCCCTTTCTCTGTAATATTGTGTCCCTAAGAGGTTTCATTAGTGTTAGTACCAAGATCATTTATGAAATTACGAGGTTAGTTGTAAACTAATACTTGAGAATCTCTCAAATATCCAGTAAAATATTGCCTTGTCAATAAAATTGAGTGGAAAATGTACTTCAAAAATTTAATTTCATAGTGGTGACTTTTATAAATGCTATATTTAATTTTGACTATGGTAGATTTCTTACAATTGGCATATTATGGAACAACCTACCTTTGATTAACTTACCTTCACTATTTTAATATAACTTTTCAAACTGTGTCCTTTGAAACTCAGAATCTTACTTAGTGTTTATTTTGAAGTATATTTGATCAAGTAGTAATAACATTACAGTGACAACAGTAGAGATGACAGCATGGCTTAACTTTATTTCTATCAGTTCACGTTTTATTTTTACTTCTCGGGTAATTACAATTTATTGGGAAGATTTGGAACACGGTTTGAATTGGTGCCACTGCAGAGAAAGTTCTGCAAGAACATAAACTGGGTAGTTTAAAACTAGTTTGGTTTTCTTTATGCTTAAGTTACACCAGGATAGGTGTTACACCCATATCATCTTTTATCATTCACTGACTGTTAACTAGAGCCATCTGTTGCTATTTCCAGGAATATCTAGACCTTACAATTATTAGCTATACTTGTTTGCTAATCTGTACATGTTGCAATAAACTAATTACTGAAGTCCTAGTCATATTTTTCATTCTAAAATAATACAAATATCTCTGTATCCAGATGCAACATTGAATTTAAGAACATATCTTCTTTTTTATATGGTGACTTAGACATTCTTTCCCCAAAGCAATTTTCAGTCCATAAGGATTCTGACAATATTATTTTTAGTTTCATTTAAATTAAAAATATCCTTAAGAGCATTAAGCCACTGTGTATGTGTTTAGACTTGTTTGCCAAACAGCTTTTATTAAGGCAAATAAGTCTGTTTGAGATACTTAAGATCTGTTTTTACACAGGTCTGTACATAAAGTTCCTATTTCCATAATAAGACTTTGAAAAATGCAATAATAATGTGAGCACAGTACATAGTAATTTAATTTTGGTAACTTTTCAAAATAGTCTCAAAGCAGCAAATACAGTTACTATTTTACATGATTTACATATATATATGTTCATTATAAAAAACGTGTATCCAGAACTGAAGAAACCATGTGACAAAATCTGATTAATAAATTGGCAACTGTTTTTATCTTTCATTAATCAATTGCACATCAAGTCACTTTTCCCTCATGTTGCTGGATTAAAAGCAAGTTAACAGAAAGGGGCTGATATGCTGTATTTTACTCACTCTTAAAGATAGCAGCTCTAGTTAATTACATAAGGACCAAAAAAACTGAAAGGTTACTTACAGCCATTCACTTACACTGCCTCCCTATTACTAAAACTGTACCAGAGAGCCTCTACTTCCCCTAGTCGACCCCTGAGCTGTTATTTTGATTTAATACTTTATTTAAAGCTTTCTACAGAAAATACTTTGCCAAATACAGAAATGATCTTTCTAATTTCATCTGGGACTGTGGAAAGCATATCAAGTGAAGGTTTATAAGCAAGAATTCTCTCAACCCTAAAATATCGAAATCACTTTTTCTAGCTAGTAGTAGGCCCAATGTTGTGGCTATAAAACCAGCATAGTTAAGATGTTTGAGAAGTGAAATTTACTTAAAACAGCTAATTAAATAACTTTATAAATTTTCTATATGCATGTTTGTGATATGTGAAATCATCATGATCTTTAGAACTGCTGGGGAAAACAACCAAACTTGAGAAGTGTGGATTGGACTATTGGGTACTGAGATAGAATTGGCTGAAGGACAGAGCCCAGAAAGTTGTGGTCCATGGGGTCCAGCTGGACCCCATGCTAGAGTCCAGCTGGAGGCCTGTGACTAGTGGAGGGTCCTGTCCTGTTCCATATATACATCAGTGAGATAGATGAAAGAATTGAGTGTATCATGAGCAAGTTCACAGATGATACCAAACTTGGAAGGGTGGCTGACATGCCAGAAGGCTGTGCTGCCTTCCAGCGTGACCTGGACAGGTTGGAGAGCTGAGTAGGAGGAAACCTAATGAAATTTGGTATTCAGAGTAGAGCACTCCATCTGGGGAAGAACAACTCCATGTGCCAGTAGAGGTTGGTCTGGGCAAAAAGACCTGGGAGTCATGATGGACAGCAAGCTCTCCGTGAGCCAGTAATGTGCCCTCACAGCTAAGAGAGCCAATGCCATCCTGGGGTGCATAAAGAAGAGGGTGGCCAGCAGGTCCAGGGAGGTTGTCCTCCCCCTCTTCTCTGCCCTGGTGGGGCTCCACCTTGACTACTGTGTTCATTTCTGGACTCTTCAGTTCAAGAAGGACAATAAACTACTGAAGAGAGTCCAGCACAGGGCCACTAAGGTGATTAAGGGACCAGAGCATCAGCCCTATGAGGAAAGATCTTGGGCTGTTTAGCTTAGAGAAAAGGAGGCTGAGGGGGGATCTCACTGATGTTTATAAATGTCTAATGGGTAGGTGTCAAGAGAATGGGGCAGACTTTTCTCTGAGGTGTATAGGACAGTACAAGGGGTAATGGTCACAAACTGGCACACAGGAGATTTAACCTGAATAAGAGAAAATACTTCTTTAATCTGAAGATAACAGAGTACTGGAACAAATTTCTCAGAGAGGTTGTTTTCTCTATCCCTGGAGGCATTCAGAATCTGCCTGGATGTGTTCCTGTAATCTGCAGGGGATCCTGCTGTAGGCAGGAGAGTTGGCCTAGATGATCTCCAGAGGTACCTTCCAGCCCCTACCATTCTGTGATTCTGTGTGAAAAATGTATAGCTAGTACAATTACTTGACAAGAACAGTACAGGACCTGGAGAGGTTTCTGGCTTGACAGACCCTCTTTTCCAATTTACCTTTTCCTCTGTGTCACTGTGGCTGTAGTTCCTTCTATTATTTCTATGAGAAAACAGGTATTCATTTGAAATTTTAGTTTGCAAAACTTTTGGGGAAGTTTTGCTTTTACATCAATAGGGAAGTTTTTATATAACTTTCCTGTTCAATAGGGAATATATACCTGCCCACCTCTTATTGACTACCTAAGTAACTTATATGTGGGTTTCTTTCCTCAGAAAAAAATCCTTTAGCTCTTAGCAGAAGCATAATGTTGCTATATGGTGCAAAACTTTAGGTCATGTTTTGAGCAGTTTGCTTTTTGTTTCTAATGCTTTGTAGGAAATAAAGCGTTTTTGTCAGTGCATTTCTACTTTTTTTTTTTGAGAAAACAGAGTAGCATGTTAATGTTGTTTTCAGATAAAGTCTGTGTTGCCAAATTGCTCTAAAGCCAGGTGCGGATAGCGAAATTTCCAATCCTTGCATACAGGCATATATTGAACAACTGTGTTTTGTGGCTTTAGTCATACCAGATGAGAAGTCTAATATTGTAATAAATAAATGCATCGTCTACTTCATATCATACATACTTCTATTAGACAGGAGAAAAAAAAAAAAAGTCTTCCAAAATTTAAACAAGTTCAGACAGTATAAATGGTCTTTTTTACCAGTGGGAAATTTCATCTTGCTACACTTCTATTATAGTTACTGAAGTTCTGTGGGGTTATTTTTTTAAGTTTTCATATTTAAGTTTTTAGACATCTTTCATAGTCCTGTTCATGTCTGTCCTTTGACCCTTGTTACGTGAGATTTCCAGTCATATATTAAAACAGTGAAGAACATGCACCTGTTGTGATGCAGAAAGTAATTTGGTTTTTGGAAGCCACACCTCTCCTCTCCTGCCCAGGCACATGGCAGCTTTGAGCGGAATCCAATGCAATCATTTAGGATCCTTTTCCTTCTGTCACAATAAAATCTGGGTGTTATTCCAGTAAATCAGAAACAGAGCTAGTAATGTCAGTGTTGAGATTATCTCATTAAACAGTACATGAGCAAGGCAGAGTAGAGAGGCTACAGATTGCAGAAAAACAAGGACCGTTAATCACAGAGTCCCTGTCTAGTGAAGCATAACAAATGAGAACAGCTTGTCTCCAGTAGGTCTACATGATTATAATTGATGAAAGGCATTAAGAAAAAAAAAAAAAGTATGTATACATAAAAAAGTATACACATCTGAAAATGCACGGTTTTCAGTGATAACTCAATTTCAGTAGTTCAGCGTTAACCTGGTAGCAGACAGTGATTCAAAATAACTTGATTGATATTAAAATAGGTTTTAAACTCATTATAGCAAGACTGTACAATAAAAAGACAGATTTGTGTTCGTTGCAGCCAACAGGAGGTAAATCTAGCATACTTTTCTGAAAGCTATATAAAGCCAAGCTGTTTAGCATAAGACAAGTTTCAATCTTCTAGCTGTGAGCTAAGTCCCAGTTTAATTTTTGAAACTATGAGATTGGAAAGCAAAAAATGTATTTTCAGTGCTGGGTCTAACAATGAGAGAAACTCCACTGTTAGGTATTTTGTTTGGTTAGGTTTCTTTGGTTTTGTTGAATGTGTTTTCTCTTTCCCCTTTCCCCTTTCCCCTTTCCCCTTTCCC